>JAJJMC010025396.1:7265759-7289821 GCA_023531435.1 Papaver californicum | reverse complement strand
ATTTTAGTAACATACATTTTTTTTTTTTTTTTTTATTTCCCAACAATTGGTCATGTAAAGGCAATTCCAATAGGAATAAGCAAATACTTACGTTTGATGGCCACGTGGATAAACAAGTCCAATTCGCTACTACAGTAAACTTAACACCACGAACTTTGGTGGAAGCTTCGGGAGTGGACGATGTAGCCGTATTTCATAAAAAGAGTGTGCAAAAAATATTTTTAAATGTATATTAAAAGAGAATTTTTAAGAATTATTTAAAAAAGAAGTATAAACAATATACTTAATGAATAGTCTGGTTATTGTATGAACATATACAGGGAATCCAAGTACAAGTTACTGGATTAACTAGTCGTTGGAGGTCATGTTATGACTCTAATTTAGCCGTTCAGGTATCTCATAGTTGAACAACTATTGTTTGACCCCTATAAGTAAATAATTGTCCGATGATATACTTATTCACTTTACTTATTTGCTTACCCCATAACGAGTGCATAATAATCTGATTTGCTTATTTACTCATCCCACTGGATTTGCTCTAGTGGAGCCGAAGACCCTATAAACAACCATTATCCTCAAGCAACGAATAATTTGAAAAATCCGTAAAAACAAATACATCATCGAATTTTTTATAAATTGATAAATTATACCAAACAAAAACTCTCAATATATACATACAAAAAAAACTATCTATATTATTTTTTAAAATACTATTTAAATATAAAACAAATAAAAACAAACAGTACATATAAAAGATCGTCGTACATTATTTCTATTATTTTCCTAAAGACGCAGTCATCAAACAACTGTAGATCTTCAATTTACTGACTTTCTCGCATTTCATCTCCCGTAAACACCACATACAAAAAAGAAGGTAAATCAGCTTTATATAAGAAAGTAATTATCAATGTCATTTTAAACATATCACTGAAACATCCTTAGCAATGCTTTTGTAGGATACTTATATATAAACTCATTATACAAAATCTTATCTACACTTATTTTACAAAACCTTATAGACCCTAAACCAATGGCCATTTCTTTACTCCTTTCATCCTAATAGACTTGACAATAATATGGTTTTGTTTTTGGTACTCCCTGATTATTTTCATATTCGTACTAATTGACTTGATATAATAGGGTTTGTTTCCCTGATTTTTTATATTTTTTCCACAAAACTACCATTAATACCATTATATATATATATATATTTGTAAATATACTATATCAATTAATATTTGAAGACTTTTATCATTGAACATATATAGAAAAAATTTCATATCTTTCTTAATTTCTTTATTTTTATATAAAATTAATCTTGTTAATTAAATTAGGACAAAGGAAGTATAGATTTTCATAAGGCTATAGATCCAGCTCTACATGGCAGAACAGGGCAATAAAAACAAGTCTTATAGATTATGGTTTAGTCATTAGTGGAGTTAGTCCACCATAGTCGGTAAAAGAATGGTTCGAGGCGGATAACTCACTCTTTTCTCAAATATTCAATTGAATAAATAATAATAATATAAGAGTAGTGAAATAAAAGAAGGGGGTTTTGAATTTGTTGCCTAAATAAATTAAATTGTTAGTAATAATTTATTCCCTTAAATTTTTTATTTTAGATTGAAATATATTTATTACCTATTCGTTTATACAATGGTAGTATTTAAATCTCGTTAAATTTGTAGCAGGGAACAAAATAAAAAGAAAATCTAGTTACAAGAGCTAATCAAGGTGGAAGAATAATAAACCTTAGAAGCAGTACTTACTTGGTAAGGGTATTTCGGTCTAGAATTAGAATTTATGGAAAGTTGCTATTATTAAAAATTTGGAGGTAAAAAAAGAATCTTTGCCAAGAGGATATTTATAAACAAAAATATTTCATTTCTCAATAATTAATAATTTTTTTGTTTTTAAAAATTATTCTAAAATTATATTCACAAATTAGCTTTTGATTTTTTTTATTTATAAAAATCATAAAATACCTTACAGTGGTATCTAACTAAGCTATAAATCGATATAGTTTCTCTGATTTGATTGAAAAAATCATCTAATCGATGAGGGTATCTATAACACAATTAAGAGCATCTCCGATATAGGATGGATGTCTTAATTTATTTCGGAAAACAGGAATAATTTAACCATTTATAAATCACCAACTTATAGGGAAGAAGCAGCTAGCCAGACAGTAAACATGAACCAACTTTCAAAAGTGACATGTATAGAAAATACCTAAAACAACAATTGTTTTAAATTATTGCTATAAAACAATCTACTAAAAATTTGAACGTATACATAAATTTGGAGTTTTTCTTAGAAAATGTCTAGAAAAATGTCTTAACTAGATATGCGTTTAGACCTCCACTTTAAAACACTTCTAAATATATCTATGTATTCCTATTCTATTCAATTATTTTTGAAGTAAAATCCTGATATTTGGTAAATACCTTACCTATTATTTCTATTTATCAATTATTTTAAGACTTGAAAGCTTTGTTGGAGATGCTCTTAATGAGCTAGATTAGATGGTTATTATTTTTTCTCCAATTAAAGCATAAATAATAAATCGTGGTCATTTGATCCCAAAAATAAATACTATCTTCGTTTTAGGAAAAAAATTATTTTTTTTTTATTTTAGGCTAAAATAAGAAAATGATAGTAACTGTTTTTCTGAAATGGAGGGAGTATAACTTATCAATCAATCAAGAATTAAAAAATAATAAATTATACTCACCATATAATATAGGTTATCGATCGATCACACATGGGATGCTTTGATAAGTTACTAGCTAATAGTGAGGAGGAGGAGGCAATTTTGGTGATTTATGATGATGATGATGGTGGTGGTGGTGAACAGGAGGAGGTGGAGGAAATTCATAATACTGGCGATGAGGAGGTGGAGAAGCAGCAAATTTTTCATTAGGTGGTGGAGGGTATTCATAATAATGCCGATGAGGAGGAGGAGGAGCAACTAGTTCTTCACTGGGAGGTGGAGGGAATTCATAATACTGCCGATGCTGTGGAGGAGAGTTGTTGGGTGGCGGAGAAAACTCATAGTAACTCCTAGCCGAGCAAACTACAAGGAACGAAACCGTTATCACAATTAAAAGAGTAATAGAATCCGGTGTCTTCATTCCAACTTTGGTAATCTCCATTTTCATCCTACTGACCAAGGTTTTTGGTTGAGAAATGAAGAATGATGTCGAAAGAATTGAGCCTTCCTCGCACCCACATATGTTAACATTTGTGTCGTAGTTGTTTACCTAATTTCTCGTGTACACACTAATCTCAACTTCTAGTCAAAATTTTTAATATGAAAATAATATCTTTTTGATTCTTTACTATGATTAGGTCCCTTGATTTTATACAAGTATTAAGCACACAATTAGTATATATAGCTTAAATTAGTGAAAGGATATAAGAATTTTCTAGCAAACTACTATGCTGGTGGGTGAACGGTGACTAAGCTGGCAATTCGCATAGTATTAATTTTCTACTGGTTTTATTTTTCTATCCGGCCAACTGTGAGCACAGTCTTAGCAATGTCTTGCATCCGAAAGGAGTGAAAATTGGGAAAGTGCCACCTTATTAAGGTAAGGTAAGGTGATTTATGCCACACTATTAATAATGTTGGATAATATGTTTTGTTTTATCCGAAATTATTAGTGGATCAACAAACTTATATATTTAATACATTTTAACTGATATATTTTTTCTTTTTTTAAAACTTTGAGTGAAACAATAGTAATTTAAGATTTTTGTTAAAGAAAAAACAAAAAATAATCCGAAAAAAACAAAAATCATAGTTGATTCGCTAACCAAATCGATTTGTATAATAAATATTACTCATCACAGTGAGGCTTTACTCAAGCAATTGATCTCTACATCTACAAACATGATTTGGGATTTAGGGTTTAATGTGGTTGTTGGTGATTATAACAAAAAAAATTTAATTTAATTTCCTTAAATTTCCGTTTTAATAATTATATCTTAGATTAACTTAGATATATGTTAGGTTAATAAGTGTGGTTAGGATAAAGGGTTTTTTTTTTTGGGGAGCCCAAAAATGACTAATTATACGAAAGCGACCTAGTTAGCGAACTGACTACGATTTTTGTTATCATCAGACCATTTTTTGCTCTTCCTCTAATAAAAATCTAAATTAAATACACCCTATTCACATCCTACCACTTAATTGGATTTATCCACCCGAATTTTGTGAAACTTGAATAAAACCATAATTTTACTAGTATAATTTTACTCTTGTCTCATAAAGTGAGTATCTTTTTTTGTCCCACAACAAGCGGATGTTCTTATTTTGATTTTTTTTAATTAATTTATACTAATAATTAGTGTTATTAAAATTTTATCTAAGAAATATAAAAGATTTGATAGTCATGTTTATATTCGTCACGCACGTCTTTTAAAAAATTCTACTTTTTTTGGGACATAGACTATATTATTTTGTGAGAGATACCACTTTAGAGTTTAATAGAAAATAGTTATTCAGAAATTAATTTATAAAGAAATGTTGATTTTCAATAACTTTTCTCTTATTTTTCACTCCTCTTTCACTCACTGCAAAATGGTAAAAGATAAAAAACCTAAAAATTGATACAGTCGTATCTTAAAATAATTAAAGAAATAACAGTATATCATACTCCTGCCTCTTTACTCAAGTAACATTAATTATTAGCCGTCTAAATAGTATTTTTGAGACAAGATATTAGTCGGCTAGATTTTTTCGGGTTTGAAAATTTTGGATTAACTTAATTTGGATTTGGTTTTCGAATGCTTAGGCTAATAAAGGAGTATTATGAACTTTATACCATCTCATTTAATGACAAATTCAAACTTAGATGAGAAATTGAAATCTCAAATTAACGTTGGGTGGAAAGGTTAAATGATGTGGCGTATTAACAAATATTTTTAGTGCTGTGATATATTCAGTAGCGGAACCCGATTTTAGAATTGGAGAGGCTAAATTTATTTTGTAAATTGAGTGAACTAATAAACTGTAAATTTTTAATAAATATGGGATCTAAATTTTTAAATTTGGAGGATCAAAAGCTAAATATAAAGAAACGCCGATCTAATTAGGAATCTTATGTATTTTTTGGGCGGGGATTAAAATCAAATCTAGCCAACTCTTAATGGTACCGGGTATATTACCGAAGGTCATTTTAAAAGTGTGGCAATTCCCCAATTTTCCCAAGATAGAAAGTAAGGAAAAAGTACATATTTAAACGTACCGGACAAAAATCTAACCCAAAGAATACGTACCATTACGATTCACGAAGATAAGAAAACGAGCCATCAGCCATGGCAGGTTTGCAAAATTTGAAGTTGCTTGTTACTACCTTCAAGATGTTTTCCCCGTTACGTTTCTGACACTCAGTGACACTCAGCTACGTCATAGTCCTTGCTCAATTCGCACACGTCTAACCCCTGACCCAGTAGTTAGCGCCGTTCCTTGATGCCCTGGCCTGCTGGCGTATTATTTGTTCTCTTTACTTTCTTTCTTTTTTAAAATGAGGATCGCAAAGAAATAAGTAGAAAATAAGAAACAAAGAAAGTTTGGTGGCGTATTCAGATTTGGTACAGTTTTAACATATCAATTAGATTAAATTGTAATTAGAAGAAGACAAAATTAATTTGAATGAGGTGTATCTTTCTAATATAATATTTGGTAATTATTCCAAAATTAATGACATTTAGTTCTTGTCTCTAATTACGGCAGAAAATCAGTTTTGTTAATGTCAAACAATTACAGTACATGATCATGTTTATCTGCAAGATTAGGTTGAATAAAATACTGGGCGCACCAAGTTTGAATTTTGCTTGTTTATTCCTTTCTTGATGCGTCTGGGAAAATGTTGGTTAGAAGAAGAAAAAACATCTTTAGGCTTGGAAATAGTTTATGCCTTTTTAGTTTGTCATGGGACATGCACTATTAATACCGTCGAAGTGACGACTGATGATATATGCATGATACATGCATTATTTTTATGTTTGATCGGCAATCATTAACATCTTATAAGAAAAAACCTGCCAAAGGTAAGCGAAGAGAGTTACAGAAAGAGTTGTACCCTAAAAATAAAAAAAAAAACCATCCACAACAAAAAAAATTATATGAAATAATTAACCTAATTTTCTAATTTCTTTTTACAGTACATCTTTCTAGGACATCAAAGATCTACACCATAGGTAATTTGCAATTTACTTGCTTCATTATTGTATCAACTGAAGTTTAGGCATCTTCAAGGAATAGAGTTCCTTGTGTTCCAGATGGTCCAACATATTGATGTTGGAATAATTGGTCATATTTTCTTGCCCAGGGATGAGACAGTTTAAAACGTCAACCTTTGACGGTTGTGTCAATGCAATTAGGCATTTCATACTATATGTCCACTGCATACCTAAAATACTTCTAAATCTTGGAGGAAAAGCTATGGATTATTGAACTTGTTCGTCTGTCTATACAAGGGGATGGACTATTTATTATGTATCAAACCATAGTTATTTCACTGGTCCATAAGAGTGATCACCAAACTAATATAAAAAACCAACAAAAAAAAAACGGTTATAAGAATTCTTTTGATGAATCCATTAAAAGACATAGACATGAAAGGGTGCTTGAAAAGAGATGAAAAAAATTATACTTTTGTTGTTCCTGAAAATATTTTAGCTCCTAGATTTCGTAGAGAATTGAGAATTAAAATTTGTTTAAACTCGGAAAAAATAAATGTTTTGGATAGAAAGAAAACATTTTACAATAAGAACAACATAAGGAACTGCGGCACTTTTTTGGAGGAGAGCAAGCATCTTTATAAAGATCCAAAGAATTTCGATAGAGATAGAAATAAATTTCTGAAATTGAAATTTATTCTTTGGCCAAATTAACGATTAGAGGATTTAGCTTGTATGAATCGCTACTATAATGGAATAACAAATATAAAATTACCATTTACCAAAAACTTTCCTTTTCTATATAAGGTATCTTTGTGACGCCAACATCTTGACCAATTAGGTTAAGAAGAGGCATCTCACGTTTATTTTCAACAAAAGCATAACAAGATTTAACCAAGAACATGTCTGGGGCATCGGTGTTCAATTCGAGTAAATAAGGTTCATCAGATGTATATAATTAGAATCCAAAAAAGAGGTAAAAAATATGACCTTTCAATTTATCATGTTGTTGAGGGGTTTGAAATTGTAAAAAAATAATTAATTTAGCCTTTTAAAAAAGATATCGCATTTAAATCACAAACACTCTCTAAAAATCTACTAGATTTGTGAGCCTTTCTAAAATATTCTCATAAGATCACTAGAATTCTCTAAGTTTCCGGAGAATCTCGGAAGTCATTCAAACAAAAAAAAATCTATGAAAATCTATAGAATTATCATTTGACTACCTCTATGTTAGTTAAGAATATGTGCTTAAAGAGTATTTATGACAATGCTAGAGTTTGGTTAGAGAGGCCTTTTAGTGAAGAAGAAGTGAAGAAAGCGATTCATGATTTCAGAGTGGATAGAACTCCGGGTCCGGACGACTTCCCTATCAAATTTTATGTTGTTGGGTGGGAGTTCATTAAAGAAGACTTGATGAAGGTGTTTAAAGATTTCCATGATAACAACGTTCTCGATACATCCATAAAGAAAAACTTTATAGCATTAATTTTTAAAGAGTAACTTTATAGCGTTAATTCCCCAGAAGATCGGTGTGGAGGAGGTACAGGATATTCGCCCTATTAGCCTCATAGGAAATGTATACAAAATTATCTCCAAAGTTCTAGCGGAGGAATTAAAGGTATATCATTATCTCTCTCAATCTAGCTTTATTAAAGGGCGTCAAATTTTAGATGGAGTTTTAATAGCAAATGAATGTATGGATTCTAGACTCCGTCAAAAATTGTCATGGTTAGTGTGCAAAATAAATTTTGAAAAGGCTTTTGATAATGTGAATTGAGACTTCTTAAATGAAGTCTTATTTAAAATGGGTTTTGAAGGCATTTGGCGTGCTTGGATACGAAATTGCTTATCTTATTCTAAATTTTCGGTTCTTGTGAATGGTACCACTCATGGATTTTTTTGGTGGTGAGAAGGGTATTCGTCAAGGTGATCCTCTTTCTCCTTTTGCTTTTTACCATTGTGGGAAAGGTTTTGAGTCATATGTTGAGTAAGACACAAGAAGTTGATGAAATTTTGGGCTTCCCGGTGAAGAACGAGGGAACTAAAGTCAACCGTCTCTGATTTGCCGATGATACTATTGTTTTTGTAGATGCGAAACATGATCAAGTAGATTCTCTTCGGTATTTACTTCTTAGTTTTGAGTTAACCTCGGGCTTGAAAATCAACTTTGCTAAAGTTGCTTGTTTGGAGTAGCTCTAGTTGAAGACATTAATGAATTTGCTAATTTGTTAGGGTGTAAAAAGTCAAATTTTCCAAGTATTATCTCGGTCTTCCTTTGGGTGATAAATTTAGTTGCTCTCAAAAATGGGAGAAGATTATTGAATCATGTTCTTCGATACTTTTCTCTTGGAACGGGAAAACAATATGAAGTGGAGTAAGTTGACTCTAATCAAAAGTGTTTTTGCTAGTTCGCCCATTTATTATTTATCAATCTTTCTTGCACTGTGCTCCATTACAAATAAGATTGATAAGATAGTATGAAATCTTCTTTGGGATGATCACTCTAATAAGAAAAGAATTCATAATGTTGGGTGGTCTATAATCGTAAAATGAAAAGAAAGTGGTGGTCCTGGAATTCGGAAATCTAAATTCATGAACTCGATGCTTTTCAAAAAGTGGCAGTGGAGATTTGAAATGGAAAATAATATTTTTTGGAGAAAGATAATTGTGGAAAAATTTGGAGAATCATCAACCGATTGGGAAACTCTTCAACCGAAAGGACTAAAGGTTTATATTTTGTGTCACAATATTTATAATAAGCTTGAGGTAACAAACATGTGAAATTTAAGATCGGTGCGGAAAATAATTTAGATTTTCGGAAGATCTTTGGATTAGAGACGACATCTTATCAATAGATTTCCTTTGGCTTTTGAAGCTTCAAGAAAAAAAAAGGGCAAGTGGTGACTAGGTTATATGAGATCTCGAATAACGACATCAAATGGAAGTTCATATCTAAGAGTTGATATTTTCAAGCCATAATGAGGGAGGTTGCTTCCATAATTTTATTAATAGAAGTGGTGAATATTCAAGAAGGGGTCTTAGACTCTAGAGTATGAATGGTGGGTAGAAATAATACGGTTGATGCATATACGGTTAAGTGTGGTGTTGATTCTCTTTGTGACCAAGGTGATATTAACTTCCCAAGTGAGATTATTTGGACTCAATATTATCCATACAAAGTAAAAAAAATTATATGGTTTTTATACCATGAAAAGTTGATGACGATGGACAAGCTTTTTTAGAAGGGGTATGAATGTGGATAGGGTGTGCCGGTTTTATGAAAAAAGAAGATGAAACAAATATCTGTTTATTTTATGATTATTGGCGAACAAGGATAACTTGGGATTATTTTGTCAAAGGATACAACTTCAATTGGAACTACGATAGTAATGTTTTCGTAAATATAAAATCTTGGAGTCATGATTGGGGTGATGAAATACTTAACCGTATATAGAACAACTTACCGGTTGCAATATGGTGGTGCATTTGGAAAGAAAAGAATTCTAGAATCTTCAATCACAAAAAGAGAAATTTGGATGTATAATTAGAGATAATAAGACGCAAGCATATTTTTGGGCGGAGTCAAACATTAAGATGTTGGGGTTAACGGCTAACATGGTAATAGCTTTATGAGACTTGTATTCTATAGGCCGCTTTAAGTTGGATATGAGACGTTTGGTGTATGTTTTATATTAGTTTCATTTGGCTCTTTGTTCTTTTCTTTAGGTGATTGATTCCAAACTCGGTAATCCTTTTTTTTTTTTGTGACGATTGTGTTTATGAGGTTGAGGTATCCCCTTAAATACTTCTTTTTGAATGAATCTCTTCCTATTTGCCGATAAAAAAAAAGACTACCTCCCTATTAGTTTTCTTGTTTGGGGTGTCGATGATGATTGATTTTAGGTTGTTGTTGATTATCGCTATCAATGATCCTAATTAGCAATTTTTCAAATAGTTCGATCTCGAACTATTCGGGAAACATTTAATACGCACACTGTAGACGCACTTTTACACTCCTAGATACTATTTGCGTACTTTATGGTTTCTCCGTTTAATTCGAAAATTATCCGCATAACCAAATTATTCGGGACCTTAATTCTTCATGGTTTTATTTGCATCTTGGCCCATTAACATACCCAGCTACACGGCCTATCTTTCCATAGATTTCTAAACCCACAATTAACTCCTTCTCCTTCTTTAAAACTATTTTCACAAAAATTATATACGGTAAAAATCGAACCCCCTACCACTTGGTTACTAGTAATAGTGTTAACCACTAAACCAACCACTCGTTGTAGGTTGTTAGGTACATATTATGTATATACTTCATTGAAAATACAAAACTAACACTGAAAGGTCTTTTATTTTTATTTAATATGTATCGAATTATTAGTGCCGAATTCATATAATTAAAAAGAATTATAAACGAATTAATGTATTTTTCGTATTTTTATCATATTATGCATAATTAGCCGTATAGTTGATCGAATTTTTATTTTATCTAACCGGATAATACACGTATTTTTACCGATCCAAATTATTATCGTTCGCTGAATTATTAACTAGGCCAATGATGGAGTGATATAATTAGAATCAGAGAATTAGATTTTTATTTTCTTGATTGTTTAGGTTTTAATCGATGGAAGGTTAAATTAGACATATACAATGTCGGAGGACATTCCCTAAGCAGGCCCTTGTCATTGAGTATCTTGGAGAAGCCACTCCATTGGATTGAGAAGCCCTAAATCAGCTTTCCATTTTAGACTGGATTTCTACACCCCACATCAAGTGAAGTTCTGTTTGGGCACTATCCGAAGAAAATCCTGGGAAGGCTCTGTCTCGCACATAGGTTGTGAGCATGAACAATGGAAAATGAAATTAGGGTCGGCAAATATTTGTTGAGAGAAAAAATCTCTGAAGGATCTCTATCAATCATTTGGAAAGCTGAGCATAGAACCAGTAGAGAAGAAGTGATTCTGAAACAAGTTTTTCTCTCAAAACTAAACAAAAATCTTAAGGATTGTTTGGATTGTGAACTCAACTTCTTGTCAAGTGTTAAACACCAAAATATTATTCATCTTATTGAAGTTATTCAGGTTTTTCTTACTATAAACCTTAAAGTTTTTTTTTTTAATCAATGACCTTAAAGTTTTAAAGGTGTTTGCTTTATTGACACAAAGAACAAGATTGAAATGGGTTCGGTTATTTTATCCCAGGTAGAAGGTTGTGTATTCTTGGTGTTGGAG
Source organism: Papaver californicum (assembly GCA_023531435.1). Lineage (NCBI taxonomy): Eukaryota > Viridiplantae > Streptophyta > Magnoliopsida > Ranunculales > Papaveraceae > Papaver > Papaver californicum. The sequence goes on along the minus strand of JAJJMC010025396.1, from coordinate 7,278,383 downwards.
TTCTGCTCTGGAGGAAATTTAGCTTCGTATATAAAGCAACATGGGAGAGTTGAGGAGCAAGTTGTGAAGCGATTTACACAGCAACTAGGTATAGTTTATCTTTGGCAAACTTGCATCTAAATCATTGTTTTCCTAATAGTTCTTTTACTTTCATAATTCGGCCCAACAGATGTCTTTTATGATGCAGGAGCTGGTTTGAAAGTAATGCATGCGCACCATGTCATTCATCGTGATTTGAAACCTGAGGTAGAGATTCTCACAACATAACAGGTTTTGTATGGTGGACAAGTAGACCTTAGATTAATAAGTGCATACATCGCTTCCTGATATCATTACAATTCCTTGCAACTTTGCAAGGATTTCGTACTAATCTTTTGATTGCATACTTTTGTTATAACTGATAGGATTGTCTACAGAGACAAAAAAATGTTTTGCCACTACTAACTTGTCAGCAGTCTTTCTTTGAATTTGCTGACCGAGATGCTTATATTGACAGAATGTTCTACTATCGTCAACCGACACTGTAAAGATTGCTGATTTTGGCCTCTCAAGGTATTAATACAAGAAATGATAACTAAAGCCCAAGCTAAGCATATCTTGTAGTCATGGACTGAACAATTTATGATCTTTATATTTGGGAAAGTAGATTTATTCATCCAGGCGACAATCAGAGACAGTCTGTGGATCTCCACTGTACATGGCTCCAGAGATTCTTCAGTTTCAAAGATACGATGAAAAGGTATTAGATATGCAAATTGCAAATTTATTCAAAATACAGAAGACTGAATCTCTAGGTTTTGAATACAGATTGACATGTGGAGTGTAGGCGTGATTCTTTTTGAGCTTTTAAATGGTTACCCACCTTTTCGTGGTAGAAGTAATGTTCAGGTAACCTCCCTGCTTCTCAGTTAGGGCACTCTTTGAAATCCAGATGCTCTAACATATCCTGTGTCAAATTTTGCGCTGCTTCAGCTGATAAAAAACATCAAGAAGTGTACAGATTTGCCCTTTTCTCGGTTCATTCTTCCTGAATTGTACCCAGACTGTATTGAGATCTGTACCAAGCTACTCTGTCCAAACCCAGGTTTAGCCTTTCAGAATCTTTAAATCTGTTTTACTTTTTCAGTAATCTAAAGTGGTGACTGACGGCATCCATGCATATCTGCAGTAAATCATTTGTCATTTGATGAGTTCTATCAACATAATTTCCTGAAGAGGTTGAATGGTTGATCATGTCGTAAGAATTCATATCTTTCAGTGTGTTGCTTCCAGAGGAGAGGCGTTAATCAAAATATAAAATTAGTTGATTTCAGTTGGAGTTGCCAATCAATATGTTTTGTTAACGAAATTCCCTACTGGTGCTAATTGTATGTTAACAGCTTTTGCAAACATTATCATATATTCACCTGGTTTGAGGTCTAGCAATTGCTCAATTTCAAATACTTCTATCTCAAGACTCCCGTGACTTTGGTTACTGATTTTTAAGTCAAGAAGTACTTGAGTTTTGCATTTACAAATGGCTGAGCTGCAGAAATTTGCAGATCTCCTTCGGAACTGTTCTAAGTATTCCTTACTGGATCATGGACGTCAAATTCACACAGCTGTTCTGAAGATGGGATTTGCAGTTGATCTAATTATAAACAATGATCTTGTTGGTATGTATGGCAAGTGTGGTGCAACTAGTACAGCTCATAAAGTTTTTGATGAAATGCCTGTAAGAAATGTAGTCTCATGGACGACACTTATGACTGGATACTTGGCAAATGGAAATGCCAAAGCTTCATTGTCGCTGTTCTTTCAAATGGGTTACTCAGGAACTGAACCTAATGATTTTACTTTCTCAACTAATTTAAAGGCTTGTGGAATTCTGGGTATTCGTGAGACTGGAATGCAGATACATGCGCTCTGTGTGAAAACAGGATTTGAGTCTGTACCAGTTGTCGGCAATTCAATCATGGATATGTACTCAAAATGTGGACGATTGGATGAAGCAACTCAAATGTTTGATGAATTGCCTTCTAGAAATCTCATTAGTTGGAACACAATATTGTCGGGGTACGCCCATGACGGACATAGTTATAGACCTCTGGAGTTATTCCGGAAAATGCAAGAACAAGGAGAAATCCCTGATAATTTTACTTTTGTGAGTGCATTAAAGGCTTGTGGTGGTGTTGGGGCAATGCACGAGGGACAGCAAATTCATGCCTCACTGATCAGAAGGGGGTTTGATATTTCACGGCAGACAATTCTAGCTTGTGCTCTCGTTGATTACTATGTTAAATGCAGAAGTTTATCTGAAGCAAGATATGTCTTTAACCAAATTCAGCAGAAGAATGTAGTTTGCTGGACTACGATGATAGCGGGTTACACTCAAGCAGGAGATGCACAGAATGCAATGGAATTATTTGGGCAGACTAGGGTAATAGATTTTCAAGTTGATGGTTTCATTCTCTCAAGCATGATAGGCGTCTTTGCAGATTTAGCGCTTGTGGAGCAAGGGAAACAAGTACATTCTTATACCATTAAGGTTCCATCTGGTTTAGATGTTTCCGTGGCAAATTCAATTGTAGATATGTACCTTAAATGTGGGTTAGCAGAAGAAGCTAAAAGGCGTTTTAGTGAAATATCAGAACCCAATGTAATTTCTTGGACAGTGATGATAACTGGATGTGGAAAACACGGATATGGCAAAGAAGTGATCCAACTGTTTGAACAAATGCAGCTGGAGAATATCGATCCTGATGAGGTAACTTATTTAGCTGTACTTTCAGCTTGTAGCCATGCTGGGCTCATAGAAGAAAGTCGCAAGTATTTCTCGAGGCTATGTGCAGACCATAGGATCAAACCAAAAGTAGAGCACTACTCTTGTATGGTAGATCTTCTTGGTAGAGCTGGTAAGTTAAAAGAAGCTAAGAATCTTATTCACAGCATGGAAGTTGAACCAAATGTAGGGATATGGCAGACACTGTTAGGAGCTTGCCGAGTTCATAAAGACTTAGAACTAGGAAAGGAAATTGGAGAGATTCTGTTGAAACTGGATGATAAGAACCCAGTAAATTATGTGATGATGTCAAATCTTTTTGCTGAGTCTGGGGAATGGAGAGAGTGTCAAAGAATACGGGAACTCATGAAACGGAAGGGTTTGAAGAAAGAAGCAGGGTGTAGTTGGGTTGAAATTGATAAGGAAGTACACTATTTTTACGGAGGGGATGACAGACACCCCCTCACAGAGAAAATTTACAACCTGTTGAAAGAGATGGAGAAAAGGATGAAAGAAGAAACAGGTTATGTTTACAGGGCGAGGTTTTCGTTGCATGATGTAGAAGATGAGTCAAAGGAAGAGAGTTTGAGAATGCATAGTGAGAAGTTGGCAATTGGTTTAGGGTTATTAGGAGGGGACTTGGAGGAGAAAGGAGGTGTGATGAGAATTTTTAAGAACTTGAGGGTTTGTGGGGATTGCCATGAGTTTATAAAAGTATTGTCAAAGATTTTGAAGAAGGTGGTTTTTGTAGTTAGAGATGCTAACAGGTTTCATAGGTTTGAAAACGGGGTTTGTTCTTGTGGGGATTACTGGTGATTTTTTGAAGTTTGCATTGTAAAGTCTGTAATCATTCTTTTCGTCTCTAAACTTGGTTGGACAAGATTGCCTCATCCATAAGATACAGCCTTGCGTTGAATGCACCCTTAGCAGCTATTATCGCCATTTTTAGTTGTCTCAGACTCTCAATGCATTGGCTGATCTTCTGATTCATTTTTTCTGACTTTCACCAAATGCTTTGTATCAGAACACTTCCATTGGACGCGATTTTAGTAATTTTATTGTACAATCTCACCTCGCATGTTATGTGTCTGGTTCTGAATCTTATTTTACGCATCCATTTACGTTCTGAACCTTTATTTTCAAGTTACATGGAACTTGACTTGCTAGTTGCTACTTTACAGTGTACACAGTCTAATAAAAAAAGTGCGTTAAGGTCGTCGCTGCCGCTGCCACTGCTAGTTAGATCCTGGGTTCATGCAAGAGTCTATGTTGCGTATAGAGCTCACACAATAAAAAATGTTGTTTTTGCTCGTCCTCTCAAAATACTGATGAAGTTAGGAGCGTAAGAAAACTGCAGACCAAGGTTATGGGAGCGATGAATGCTGCTTACATAGCTTATAGTTATATGGCTTGTTCCAAGTACTGCAAAATACTACAGCTTGATTGCATCACTTATGCAACTGTCATACGGTTAACGCATTGAGAGCATGGTGGATCACCGAATAATCAATTTCAAAATAAATCATAGTGTACCATTTATATCGAAAATCTGTAGTTGGTGCAAGGCTGATTATCATCACAAAAAATAACTCACATTTACGTTTTACATGATTCCGTTCCTTAAGACTGAGTGTGGAATCAAGTAAAGGAGAAACAGAATAAAAATGAATTTTAAGTCGATCCAATGCAAAAACTACAAATTTTCCATTATTAGTTTAAGTTTTCACCCACAAAGGGCATGAACAAAATAGACAAGAGTACAAGACGAATGAAAATACAGAAGTATAGTATGGTTATTATTCTAAGTTTACATTTTCTTCACACGAATTGAGGGAATTGAATCACTAATCACCAGTTTAAAAGGTTCGGGTACGATGCAAACTGTTCATCGAAAACAGGTTCAAACCCATGTAGTGGTGACGGTTGCCAGCTGAAATCGGTCACAACATTAGCATCAGGCCAAAATTCTTGATCAACTTCATCAGTTCGCAGTGACAGCAAACCGCTAATGTCGCTTATCTTGTCATCTACTACATTGACCCCTCCTATAAACTGAGAAATTTCACGGGTCGGATCTGAATCACATTCGAACCCATAGTTTTGTTGATGAAATTGATCTTCATTTATTGGTGGTGATTCTTGGTTAGGATTCATAGAATCATCTGAAGACGACTTATCAAAAGAAAGATCGAACTCACTTGATAATTCTGGTGCGGGTGCATCAGTAACTAACCCCGGGTTTAAAAAGTTATAGAAACACAACTGCAAGATCAATAGCTGGAGGAGTAACAGTTTCATCAGTGTTCTGAATTGTATCATTGCAATCAGGTGAACTACCCATGAAAACCCGATTGGGTCTGAACTGAACAGATTTTGCTCTACGGTTTTACCACCACCAATGGGGACATTACGTAGTGAGCCACCTTTAGTCCAATACCTTTTGCAGCCTTTGCAAAAATAGCGAGGTTGAGAAAGACTATAGTTGTTGTAGTAACAAAATTTGGTATTGGATGAAGCACATCTTGGACAATTTGGTGCTATTTCGACGTGATGAGATTTATTCCACTTTTGATTATTATTGTTTTCGATGATCATCATTGAATTTTGATCAGGGCATTGAAACATTTCTTCAAAATCATCTGATGTGAACATAACTACTTGTTTGATGGGAAGAGGAGAGAAATAAGGAGAGTAGAGAGAGAGAGAGTGGTGAGAAATGGAGGAGGGAGTGAGATATCTATAATGCGTGGGTTATGTACTAGGATGCATGGATCAAGCGCCGTTTAAACCAAGAAAGTCGTTATAATTTTACTATACTAGTCACTTATTTGATTTCATACTATTGGCAACTCTTTCCTGCTTAATATAATCTGTACCATAATTTCACTGAATAAGATGTTAATGAAGTGAATTTTTGCTCCACTGCCGACGCAGGTGGAGCTGCTGATTTTTGAACTGCCACTCTCTCCACTGGGAGCCCTTGGACTAGTTAGAGTAATCCGGACACTGCGTTGGTACGTCGTATTTCATACATTTACACATATGGTAAGATTGTACGCATTGTTGGTTGTGTGAATTCGAATTCAAGGATAACCAAGAGGTCGTACCTTATTCAGACACTAGAGCATCCACGCTATTTGAAACTGAGTTTGTTTCCACCCGAAATTTCAGTTCGAATATATATGACAATTGCTATATCAATTTTGCCAAGATTCCCATTTTTAGCAATATGAGACGACAATGTTGCCAAAAAGCAATGGTAGCAATTCTTTACTGTTAGTTTTTTTATGCAAGAAGAATCGCCATATGCGACCACGACTGTGGATGCTCTAGCAGTCATCTTGAGAGACACCTCCTACCATCTAAGGATGGTTAGTTCAATAGATCAAGGCTTAAGAGATTTTCGGGTTTTACTTAATATGGCCGTCATGAAAAATAAAATTGCATTTCTCTACTATGTTCGAATGATCACAGCTCTTACAAAACTGTGTGTGATTAGTGGGCGAAAATCTTAATACTAGGCATTATTGAGCCCTAAGGGCGTCTGCAGTCATGGGACTAAACCCAAAGATCAAAGAGTAAAAATTTTACTCTTTGATCCGGCCCAAATACTACGAGTTCACCACTAAAAATGATTGGGCGGTTGTTTAGGATAACGCTTGTTGTTGGGCGGACGTCTAGGTATACATTTGTTGAGACGGGCGGTTGTCTAGTATAACGCTTGCGTGAGGCGGATATTTGGTTGAACGTTTGATGTGAGGCGGTAACGAAAATTACGCCTGATGATAGACAAACTCCTACACACACCCCAGAGATGGGCGCTTTACTAGACAAACGCCTGATGGATGGTTCCCTAATATTACGCCTGATCAATTATGTACACGTGTAAAAAATATGTTCGGAAAAATACCGGCGGTTCCCTGACCAACCGCTTAAAGAACCGGACGGATCCTTAGCATTACACCTACAAAACCAAGCGGACTATTGTGACACCCCCCATCAAGCGGACTTCTTCTTCTCCACCTGTTTCAATTCACGATTGCACCAGAGGTTCACGCCGGCTAGGTGAATTGTCAGGCAAGCTCAGGTCGATGATTCAAAGAGTTATGAGCGTATTTTAGAAGTAGAAAACAAGTAACAAAGAAGAAAAGAACTCACCGTGAGATATGAACATAAAGATACGACAAAGCTCAGAGTTCGGTGGAAGATTTGATGGGTTTCGAGTGTTTGAATGGTTGTTGTGGATGAGCTCCCATATGGATGTTGATGGGTTTGCGTTGAATGAGTCTGCTTTATGATTGTGAATGAAATCCATTGCAGAGAAGGAGAAATTGGTGTTTCAAATCACTAACCAAAGTCACACCTGAATTACAAACAGAATGCTCATAATCTGCTCGAGTAAAAGCCTGAATAACTTTTTCTTCATTGTTCAAGCTCAGTTGCTGCTCAGTTCAGTTGTAGACTGTGTGGTCGTTGTAGCTCAAATTGCAGGCTAATTTGGGTTCAAGTTGGATGGGATTGTGCTAATGTTTTCAAGCACTGAAATAGCAAAGAAGTGTTGAAGCCATGGTTCTTATGAGTAGTTTTGTTCGAATTTGAAGCAAGGATGGGATGGAACTGAAGTGGCTCGAGTTGTGGTGGTTTTGAGAAAGTCTGGGTCGTGTAAAATCAGGTGAATTGTTAGGCTCAGGTAGAGTTTGTGGCAGCTAGAAAGAAGGAAGATACCACCAGTTCTGCCTGGTTTGTGTAGCTGGTTTGCCATGACTCTACGGCTGCGTGCGAAGGTGGTCTGGAAACAGCTAGGACTCGATTTGGAAGCCAACAGAAGAAGGAAACTTGGGTACCAGTCTGATTCAATTTTGGAAAGTATTTGTTGCCGAGAAAACAATCAAGAATGGGAGGTGTAGCCATTGGATTTGAGATGAATGTATGATTTTGGATGAAAACTAGAGTTGTATTGAATTAGGAAAGTGGTGTGTATATCTAATGTGAGTCTTGAGGGCGGAGCCTTATCCTTACGCTTGAATTGGGGCGGAGCCTTAGCCTTACGCCCTTTCAAGGTGAATATCTAGCATTACACTTGAATGGACGGTGATTTGGTTACCGCCTGTTAGTGGGCGTGATCCTAGACGCACGTTTCATCAGGCGTAATTTTGGGTGAACTCTTTGTCAGACGGAGTTTTGGTTAATGCCCGTGTTTTGAAGCGTTACGCTGGATGAGCGTCTGTCACCAGACGGTTCACTACATGCCCGCCTAGAATCAGACGGTTCACTGTATCACCGCGCGATTATAACTCGTTTGGTCCGGTTTTGAGACCATTTTTAATTGTGAACAGTAGAAAAAACAGACCAAAGACTATACTTGATCGTCCCATTGCGGTTCGTTTTTGACGGACCAAAGACCATAAATGGGCTTGGTCCGTCCTATATTCCAACGACTGTAGACGCTTTAAATAACCTAATTTCTCAATTACCTATTCGTATGGACTATGTCTCTTTTGGACCCGTAAATAAGGTCATATCCGAATAAATTCATCCCGAGGAAACAAGATCAACCTTAATTGATGGAGTGAGTGAAAGCAAGGCATGTTGAGATGTTGCTTAATAAGGGTAACGTGCCGAGTTATCCTTTCTATTCCCTCCATTTACGTTTCTTTCATGCACGATTTTGATCAATCACTCGCACTGGAGTTAAAGTTTGAGAGTGTGGATGAAGTTGGATTCACGTCCACTTAGTTCTTGATATCTGTGTTGTGCATCATAATCACATATTTCATTTTTCCCTATTCAATTTTATAAATTCCTACCTAGGGATCAAACAAAGTAAACGAAATTTGACTACTTATAAACTCTAATCAGTAAGTCAACGACTTTACAAGCTTTGGACATACTCTATATATAGATGTACCAACGCGATCAATTAAGAGACTTAGAGAGGTGTTTCATGTTCAAATTTCAAATGCGAGTACAGTTAATCCACAATAAGCATATTGTTTTAAGGGTAAAACTATAAGAAAAGCCCGGTCCAAGTACACACCTATTACCTAAAAGAGAAAGAACTAAAAATTCTTCCTCAAATACTATTTTATTTTCTTTTATAGTTATCTCTATTACCTTATGCCGACAAATATATATTTTTTATTACCAACATATAGGGCCAGCCCTGGCCTAAAGTTCAACTTTTGGCAGCAAAAATAGCAAGACATCAAAGTTGATATTTGTCTGTAATCTGTATTTAGTGTATATGGTGCAGACGCCAAAATATAATATTTTTTAGGTGTGGTTGACTGTAAATAAATATCAGTAAGGACAACCCTCGAAAAAAATAATAATATAAATACTTTATAAAAATAAATAACTAATTTTATTGGCTAAGTTCATAGTGTGACACGTTGTCTTTCAAGAATCATAACAAAGGGTGTTAGTAATTCTTTCTTACATAACATTAACTACGCCGGACAACCAAACGAACTGATGTTTTATTTACCTTTGGGTAAATGAAACATGTGGTCTATCCGTCTATGTATGTTTGTTTAGTCAAACCCTTAAAATGAAGGATAACATCTTCACAGATGGTTAAAGTTTGTACATTGCGTATCTCAGGGCCAGCCCTGCCAACATATCATTCCTTCTTTACAAAGCCATCTTTGACTCTTTGGTCAATGACTTTACCCCCTTTTGACACTTTTTCGCACCTTTTTACCCTTGGACGTCTCTTCTTGGATGCCTTATTTTGGTCTAAGCTTAATCCCCATCCCCAAGTGGATTTGGGTTCGGAGGAGGGAAGGTTGACCCCATATTTAGTGTAGTAAATATTCAAATATCAATATTAGTCCCACGACTGTTTGGCTAAGTGTTAACTTTGTCAAAAGTCGTCCAAGCATTATTTCATATGAGCCTTTTTACGGGCGGAGATGGAGCCGATTGCTCTGCCTTTCAACTCCTTTTTCCTTTAGTTTTAATCCTCCAAGGGAATATGATCATGTGGGTCCACCATATTCAATCATTTTGATGCATACATGTCCTGATAAATTTTTCACTTCTTTTCAGTTTCTTCTTATTAACTCTCCATTTTCACCACTCCTAGAGAACTTATTTATACAAAGATTATTTATTTATTTATCTTGATAGAAAAGACAAATTAAGTTGAAAATGTAGCAATCATCAAACAAGTGACAAAGCTACAATCAAAACAGAATCCAAACTAAGGCTACAAGTAGCTTTTGCTAATTTTAAAAAAAAGTTATTCCAACAACTGCTTTACAATTGTAATTAGAGTGTTTAACGAGTAATTCTCAAAGATTTTTGTATGTCTTATCCAAATGATGAAAAAGATACACTTGATTGAAATCACCGATTGATTCTAGTCTTTTTTTTTTATTTCCTTATAATTGATTATTTCTCTCCCTCCAAATTGTCCACCAAACTGCAAATGGTAAGAGACCTCATAGTTTCTTTATCACAACATTTTCTTTCTTAGAACAAGGGATATGAGTAGAGTGTTCTCATTTAAAGTGAACGAGTTCCACCCAAAAAGAGCTAATTAGACTCCACTATGGGTAGAGAGGAGAGGATCTTTCACCCAAAGTGATTGAAGGAGTGTGCCATAGTCTTCACTAGACAGGTGAACATCATCCGTCTAGTGCCAAACGGGGGGTCTTTCCTCGTTTAGGTATTTAATTCAACATTAAACTCTTAAAACGCGGGTCCTACCTAAGTTTTTATTATTAAAAAACTAAATAAACTCCCAAATGGAGATCTTTACCCGTCTAGGTGATTTTTTTTATACTAGACGGGGAAACTTCCCCCGTTTAGTCACTTTACTTCACTAAATCCATAGTGGAAAAACATTCATTCGCCTACTCTCCCATTCATTTTGAAAGAGATAGAGTGTTAAAACACTCTATCCCATAACCCTTGCTTTTATTAGGTCATTTCCATATTGTAGAATTGAAAAAATCAGTAAAAATCCATTTAAAGCCACAACTTTCAATGAAGTAACTCTATAACTTATAGGTCTCTTTACAATATAGAAACTTATGTATATTGATTTAGTTTGCATACAATCATAAGAATTTACACCTTGAATTTTATATTGGACGATTTAATTTCACACTAAGGAAAATGTAGAGTGTAAGTGTGGGGGAGTGGTTATGAAAAGACGAAGGTACCGCGTAAACCACCAATTCTTTCCCAATAACCTATATCATACTAACTTTGTATAATCTTATCGATCTATATGTGATAGGTGCATTATTTGTATTATTTGGATACTCTAATTCATTGATTTCTTGTTAGTTTTCATATCATTATGCTTTGATTTTTTTTGTTTATGAGTTTCTTAGGGTTTTTGAAGTGTATTCAACCAAAGAAGAAGAAATGAGTTTATTACGACACGAAATGAACAAGTAAGTTAAGTTCTGCCAATGGAGAAGGGCCAAAGACCAAACTCAACTTATTCAAATCCAGGAGTTCTTAATACCATTTTAAAAATAACGAGAAGACGAAGCCACAACAAAAAGAATGAGGTCATTCGGAGTCCGTATGAGGAAGTTATGAGCAAAACAACCGAAAGAAAATAGTGAAACACTCAGCATCGTAATCGGGAGATAACAAGGGAAAGTTATCTACCGATTATAAGCAGTTTCGGGTACAGAAAAACTTCATTTTTGAGCTACAAATATCGGTAGATAAAACGAAAATCGAGTCTATCGATTATGGCAAGTTATCTACCGATTATGGCAAGTTGTCTACCGATTATAGCAAGTTTTGGACACAGGAAAGTCATATTTTGAGCTCTTACAATCGGTAGATAAGGAGGGTGGCGTGACTACCGATCATGACTCAACTGGAGCCACTTATAAGACACGTTTGACTTCTAAATCAAAGTATCGTGGTCCCATTAGGACTCTAACACCTAGATATGATGAAGACTATATAAGAAGACTTCCACAACCCTAAGGAGATACTTTTTTTGACACTTGAAAACACAAGGAGAACAAGAAGCTAGGGCTTGGAGTTGCGATTGAACATCACGATTTCTAGGGTTTACTTTACTTGTTTTCTTAATTATTTTCCATGAATTTTGAGAAATTCATGATGAACTAAACCTTTTTTATATGTTAGAGATGTAGTCCTAAGTTGGAAAACATGTTTATTAATTGAAGTATTCATTCTCACATGTTCATAATCTCTTCAATATCGCTTATGTTCTACCGTTTATAACGCCTTGTATGATGGATTGCTTGTTTGTTTAAGTCGCGAATTAGATGAGCATGCATTGACATCTATAGCTAAACTAGGGTTTGAGATCCGGAATTGTCGAAAGATCCTTGTTACAAGTAGCATAACATAGTTGTTAATGACGGGATGTTACCATGCAATTATGTGTAATAGCGTGACCTAGGTTAAATCTGTATGGCTCTTGTGCCGGATTGCTTAGAATAACCTCAACTCACAAAGACCATTGATTTTATTGGGTTAAACTTGAGTGGCTCTTGCACCAAGTTATTCGTTGAAAATGATTCAAAGAGTGGCTCTTGCGCTTTTGATGATAATAGGAGTTTTGCCGGAGTAAGCCTGCGATAGGATGCTTTAGGGTTATTGATATTGAGAGTGCATGAATGTTGAGTATGATTTAGTTGATAACATGTTGGAAGATGGAAGATGAACTCTCTAACCAATGTTCTTTCTCTCTAATATTCGTTTTAATCTATTTGTTTTAGCATAATTTAGTTATAATCACAACCGAAACCCCCATGTTTACATAAGTAATCGAAAATAATTAACAATCACCTGCCTCTCTGTGGGAATGAACTTATTCTTATTACTATACTCTAATCTATATTAGTTATAGGTTATTG
>JAJJMC010025396.1:7236675-7260759 GCA_023531435.1 Papaver californicum | reverse complement strand
ATATTTGGGTTGTTGTGTATAAATAGGGGTCGAGAATACCTAAACAGGATAGGGGGTGGCTGGCAGAGGCCAGAAGCACGAGAAAAAAATCCAGAAAAATCTGTTGTTGCTGCTGCTGAAGAACACGAAGAACAGAGGCTACGATAACGCTTTCTTCAACCTCTCAGTCATGGTTTCTTCATCCATTTGCAACGGATATCTTCGTCTTTGCAACATTTATCTTCAGCTGCAACGGTTTCTTCAACACATCTGCAACGGATATCTTAGCATTTGCACCGTTGATCTTCAAGCTCTATTACAACAGTTAATCTGTAACATCCATAAAACGTTGCAGATTTCCTGTTACATTACTTTTAGCTTCTTTTCATCTTTCAAGCACTTTTTGAGATATGTACCGATCTTTTGAGGGTGTTTTGAGCAAGATGAGCTAAAACCCATCACTCAGGCAAGGAGGAAGCTATTTTCCATGATTAATTGGTAACTTTAATAATTATTTTATTACTTTTGCATTTATTTTAATTGAAATTACGATTTTTCTTAATTGATTGTGATTTTATTTGATGGTTTATGCTGGGACCTAGAGCTTTTGATGATCCATGCTTGTGATTTACAATTAATATCTTAAAAATCTACCTTTGGTAAAAACAAACAAACTAGAGTCACTTATTTGAGCTAGAATTGTGTAGAACTATTATTTTTGGAACCAATTAAAGGTGGTTAATGGTGAAATCCATAACCTCAGTATTTGTGAATATTATTTTCATCTTTTGTGTATATTTTCTAGTTTAAAATTAGTTTTTAAATCTAAAATCAGTCTTCACAAGTTTGAGAGTTTGAAACCCTTTTACCACAACTACAATCCACACCAAAGGGCTACACCTTTCCTTCTACTGATGTAGAGAGGAAAGAAGAAGATCCTTTCTTTGTACTATCCTTTTTTTTAATCATCTTTTATACATGCCTCCCTTTAACCCCTTATTATTGTTAAATTGTCGTATGTCATTCTTATCCCCAACTTATCCTCTTATTCCCCTCTTGTCCTCATGCTTTCATGGGCATATTCCTAAGTGCTTGGGATTGACCCCTAAATTCCCGAGGTGAAGATAAACTTAAGCCCATCTAGTAAGAAAGACTCCCTCCATCCACGGGTAGTCATTTTTTAGGTATTAACATTAGCTCCCTGACTTTTGGGCTAACCATTGGATAACCCAATAGTCAAATCCCACTTTTAAAGCAATTCTCCTTGACTATCTTCTTAATACATACCTCCATATCCCATTCATCGATTGGTTGATCATATACCCCACCATCTCTTCAGTTACCCTACTCTAAGTAACTGTCTCACTTTAGTCAAAGAAAGGTCTCTTCTATATATATTTACAGTCCCTTCTTTACCACTTCATTTCCTTTTTTACTGGGTATCCATACTTTATTGTTCCTGATGTCAGATAATTCCCCCAAATATTCCTCAGCGGAAGAAAAGGAAGAAGCGCGAGAGACAGAGTCTCAAGCGGGGTCCGAATCTGGCGGCCAATCTGATGACGGGCCTCTTCCTTTGCCGGATGATGGTCAATTGTATTATATTATGGAAATTCTTGGCATCCGAGATCTCTCTGCCGCTATGCAGCCCCCAATTTTTTCAAATGGTACGTGGGTTATGCTGACTGACGATTATATCGATTCTCGTTTAACCAACCCGACTTTAATACCCTTTTTCGCATCCCCTAAGTGGCTCATGCATCCAGAGGAAGACGTCCTTCCCCTTCACCCTTTTAATAAAATTCTGTGCATGGCCATTCATCATGGGGATTATTACCTTCCAACTATAGATCAACGCTCTTCCGCTGAAACTTCTCCCCTCTGGAAGTCTTGGGTCATATACATTTGTTCCAACCCTGATCATTTAGCTACGATCCGTTTTTTGGGGATAGAAGACACTATAAACGCGTCCCTTCATCATGTGATAGTCAGATGTGAAAGTGACATGGTCAGACTTTATTTGCGCTGGATTTCTTAGGTTCACACTTTTTTTTTGCTTGGGGTGAGGAGGCTCCTGTATTAGAGGATGTTGTGGCTTTAATGGGATTGCCGATTCATGAATCTCACTTGTATCATGAGGTGACTATCTCTGAAGCTATGAATGACTCGGAAATGACTCTGTGTGCTCACTTGATTGGTTGCAAAAGGTAAATCTCGAGAAATTCGATCGGGGATAAAGGACGATTCCTCGGTAAAAGACGCCCACTCTATAAAGGGAAAAATCGTTGATTCGGGCAAATCGGATAAAGGGAAGTCCAAGGTTACCCCTACTTCGGAAGCAAGAAAGAAAGCTGCATCCCGCCCTATTGGTGGAAAGATGATGGCTGATGCTATGAAAGGTTCTGCTACTGTACCAAGCCGACTCACTCGAGTTGAAAACCTTTCTGGCCGCGATACTAAGGTTAGTAAAAATAAACGCGCTTCTTTCCCTCTATGGGTGAAGTATTAGGCTCCAAATCCCGTAGACGGAGAGGTTAGCTCCCCCGTCCAAGAGGAGAAGAACGCTCACGCTAAGTTAACATCTTTCCTTCTTTACTGGCTCTGTCATGATGTCTTCGAACACATCCCCCGTGACACCATCAAGAACGAGCTCGTGCTGATGGTTGTACTGATGTCACGAGGTATATCATTTCCTTTGGCGCCTATGTTCTTGGGTGGTTTGTATCATAAACTGGATCTCCTTTGTAAAGATATTCAGAGAATATATGCCCGTCACACTATTGAAACCTATGTCACATCAAATTTCCTTCAAGTTTGGGCATAAGAGCATTTTCCCAAGTATGCTCCTCCAACTAAATATTTAGCCGTTCGTCGTGTGGAAAGAGTTGAGAGAGAAGATGGTACCTTTGATATGGTTCCGACTTCTTACTATTATCCTCGTATGGTCCTGTGGCGCGGGAAAGGGAGAAAAGACGGGAATACTCTTAAGAATTATATGTATGTGGCCAAGGAATTCAAGTCTTTTCCTTATCACGAAGGTCGTTCTGGTTCCCTTCTTTACAATTTCACTACTGAGGTTGCAGATGTGACCCTAAACTCTGAGCAATCTTTGGCAAGTGACGACTTTGACTCTGTTATGGCTGTACTGCCTGGTTATCTCTCTGGATTTCATCATGGTAAGTTTGTAGCAATGTTCTATAACTCTGATCTCGTGGCTTGCCAACTGGGGTTGGACCAAGGAGTCCCGTCCCTTTTACTGGATCTGTATTCTAGTGAGGAAGCTGATATTAAAGTTAGTTTCGATCGCTTTGTGTTCAAAGGAGAGACATGTTTGGTGGACTGAGCGATTTACTTTTCTTTCCTTTAGCCTTCTCCGATGCGAGAGCTCTTTGTCTCTCCCAATTGGTATTCGTTTTAAACAGAAATCCGGAAGCAAGATATGAATTTTCTTCTTCGTGAACCAGTCATTCCACCCACATTATCCCCGGATGACCTTAGGTTGATGCATGCGTCAGGTCGTATCAAGTTAAATGAGTCGATAGCTCTTGGGTTGGGTCTTATGACTGGTTCAAAAGGTCGTCCCTTGGCTCCATTGACCACTAGTTGAGCCACCCTGGGTGATCAAGAGTTGTTGAAAAAGGGGTTTAAAAATGAACAAATGCCTCCTCCTCCACCGCGAAAAAAGTCGAGCAAGGTTCAAGCTCTTCAGCCAGTTCCAGGATCTTCTAACCAGGTATTTTTTTCATATCAGAGTCTCTTTTCTCCCTAAAAGAAAAGACAACCCCTATTTTTTTCTAATTGTGTGTTATTGGGGTGATCTCCTCGTCGGTTCTATTGGGTACAATCCCCGCTCCTTTATGGTGGAAAAATATTTAACATTCCTGAACACGAGTGGTCGTCTCTTCGTAAAGCTAAGAAAGCTAAGGGTTACGCGGGAATTTTACCAACTCCGCGTATTCCCCCATATATCCTGGTTGATGCTTCTTTTATGCCTCCTTTATAGGTCAAAGCTCGGGCTATTACTAGTCCGACTTCTTCCTCTTTCGTGGATCGTGTTCATAGTTTGGGTGTCGATTTTTCTAGAGGTGGTGGTGTCGTTTCTCTATGTTTACATATTGTTTCTCTTATCCCTTTGGTGGCGACCACTACTCGTACTCAGAATCAGCCTCATGAGACACCTACCAGCTTGCGTGGTTCATGTAGTTGTGGTTCATCATATTCTCATACTGGTGTATCTTAGGACCATGTTCCTTCTGACGAAAATCTATCTCCTTCTGGTAATTATTGTCTCTTTTGCTTTCCACGTGTCATTTTCTTTATTCTGTGTTTGCCTTTTTTATCCGGTGTTAAGGCATATATATTTTGTTTATCTTATTTGCACGTCCATTTTGCTATCCTATTGTATGCTTGATTTGTGTTTTTGTTTTATTCATTATCCATTATTTTTTTATTTATTTTTAGGTTCTACTGGTGGTTCGATGTCTTCTTCGGGTTCTTCTCATCCTCCTTCCGATCATTACGAGCCTTCTCCTTCTCGCGCGTTGTCTCTTAATCCCCAAACTTCCGAGGTTAGTTTTATCATTTATTTTCATTCATTTTCAACATTTCATCATCATCATTTTTATCTTTTTTTTTTATCTTACTCTTTCCGCAATCGTTTTTTCTTTTAGACTATGAAAAAGCGAGGTAGTGATTCTGTCAAGTATCACGAGCAATGTTAAACGCGCGCATGTGTGGGGAATGATTCTGTCCTAGCTACTCAAGGATAATTAGACGCGGCTTCCCCATTAGCTAAATCGGAAGATCCTTCCTTTTGCTACCCTTCAATTGTAAGTGCCGACGAAGCCGGGGCAACATAGAACCATAGATTAGTGCATGGCTTTTAGGTCCCTTCGAACTTAGCCGCCACTTACAGGATGATTGTTGAGCGAAGCGGTCACATGGTGAACAAGGGTATGATTAAGGATATGAAGATTTTAGTCTTTATGAATAAGGGTTTGCTCAAAGATGCGGAGGGGATTTCCCGAGTTCGTGATGCTCCTCTTGCTCCTGGTAAACTGAAATAATGGGAATCTTCTATTCAAACTAGCATAAATCTTCAGTTTCCTATAGCATGGTTGTCCCAATTGCTGCGTACGGTGAAGGGAAAGTTTGATCCGCGTTCAACCCTTCCGGCTCAGATCGCTGAATTAGAGCAAATCCTAAAGGATATGACTAAAGTGGCTCAAGAAAAAAGGACTGCTCTGAAAAAGTTTCTCGCTGATGTTTCAACATCTACGCAGAAGGATTGTGAAGCTGAAGCTGTTGTGACCCAGGTGCGTGAAGACCTTGAGTAGAAAAAATGAGATCTGGCTGCTTTCGAGGAAGTTTAAGTTTATTCTCTTTGGTATTGAGTGTTTGTAACGTGTTTGTGCTTATCTTGGATTTCGTTGGCTTTCTTCTTCCTCTCTCCTCCCTTTTTTTGGAAACTTATTTGGTACTTTGATGATTATGGCATTTTAACTATCTTAATTGGTTGTTTTACTCTTGATATTTATTTTGGTTTGTGTGTTTATTTATGAGTGGCACCTGAATTTCAGGATATTTTATTATAAAGGGGGTTGTCTGTTTATAAATAGTGTTTGTATTGTTCTCATTTTGTTTAATCTTTCATGATGGCTTACCCTGCAGCAATTGCTCTTATTCATAATTTGGAACAAAAACTATATCGCTTGATTGATGATAGAGCCGAGGCTGAAGCGCGACAGGAAGCCGCGTACGTCGCTCGCGATGAAGTGGTCGATCGATGGTATAAGGCGGGTCTTATCTATCAGGCGTTCACCATTCGTGATTGGGATGTTAGTGTTTATGAAGCGGCGCTGTGTGTATACGGCTTGGCCAATGACGAGCTGAATATCGCTGAACCTATTATTATGGAAGCTAATGAGATGCGTTGGCGCCTTGATGAAGATATCCCTTGTACTGCTAAGCTACTCCGGGCTCTCCGCGTTGTTGGGATGTAGAAGTTGTGATTGCAGTTTTTTTATTTATTTATTCATGACTGTTACAATTGCAGTTGTAATTTTCGTTATTATCTTGTAATTAAATTCTTCGTCTATTTTTTGGACGCGTGGTAGTATCTGTCCTGGATTCCTATTTTAAGTTCTTCCTCGAGTTACGTGCCTTGCCTTGTGTGTGGTATTTGTTTTTATTTAAGTGTTCCTTTTATCTTTGCCTTAGTATCTGTTTCTATCCTTCCTTAACCATGGTTCTGGTAGCCGCTACTGTCATGACCTCGGACGCGCGTAAAGAGCTCGAGCGACTCATGGTGGTGAACGACGAGGTACGGATGTTAATAATCATAGGTTAGCTCATCGGGAAGCCATAGATGCCGTTTGGGGGGATCATCATGAAATGTTTGAACTTGCTTGAAAGGCTCATGTTGATGCTCGTATTATGGGTGATGTCAATCGGCTGATTTTCTGAGGCTCAAGCGAGGCGGTGTGCTTCCAACTCTCAGTATTAGGAGGTTGTGCTTATGATGAAAGATTTAGATCGGGAGATAGAAATTTGTCATGCAATGTTGGCAGAGTCAGACGATTAGTTTGTGGTAGTGTCTTTTATTGTATTTTTCTAGGGATTTGTAATTCATAAATGCATTTATTTTGGTAATTGTCCTTTATTGACCATGTGGTAATAAATATTCGTTGTTTCTTATATTTAAACCGCTCTTGTAACCGTTGTGGTAATTTAGTTAAGTAGTCGAACATGGGCACTTTTCCTTATGCCGCTTTTGTGACCATTATAGTATTCAGATGAGCTGTCGAACAAGGTCGTTTTTCCCTCTGCTGCTCTTGTGACCATTATAGTATTTAGTTAAGTGGCGAACAGGGGCGCTTTTCCCTCTGCCGCTCCTGTGACCATTGTAATATTTTAGTTGAGTGGTCGAACATGGGCGCTTTTCCCTCTGCCGCTCTTGTGGCCATTGTAGTGTTCAGTTATGGTCGAACATGGACGTTTTTCCCTTTGCCGCTCTTGTGACCATTGTAGTATTTAGTTAAGTGGTCAAACTGGGGCTCTTTGCCCTCTGCCGCTCTTGTGACCATAGCATTCGACCTCAGGCAAATAAGATAAAACAAGAGTTTCTCTTACTAAAGATCGAAAAAACATTTTCCGTAGTATTGCTCATGTATGAACCCTTTTAGCCACTTTCCATTGATAGGTGTCTTAATATTGGATCTATCCATCCTCTTTAAGTGGTAATATCCTTTTTCCGCAGTCTTTCGGATTATGAAGGGTGCCTCCCAGTTGGTTGCAAACTTCTCACGGCTTGCGTTCCGTTGTACATGTGATGCAAGTTTGAGCACTAAGTCGTCAACCTCGAAGATTCTCTCTATAACTTTCTGGTTGTAGTGGTTGGTAACACATTCCTGTATGCCTCAGTGAAGCGTCCGGAGCGAACTCTCCTTTCCTCTATAGTGTCCAGATGGGAAAAACGACTAACCTCGTCTTGCGTGGTTAGACTTTTCATGAAAACTCTTGCCGAAGGGATGACGAGTTTTGTCGGTAGAATGGAATCTTCCCCATAGACAAAGGAGTCGGGTGATTCTCCCGTCGAGTTGCGCTTAGAAATATAATATGCCTATAATGATAGAGGCAACTGCTCGTGCCATTCCCTATGGTGATCATGCACGGTCCTGCTCATGATTCTTAGCAATGTTTTGTTGGTAGCTTCCGCCTGGCCATTTCTCTAAGGGTAGTATGGAGTAGATGTATGCATCCGGGTGTTGTATTGTTCCAATAAGTTATAAACATCATTGTTGACGAATGACTTGTCATTGTCGGCTCTGATGATCATTGGAGCTTTGAATCTGTATATTATATGATCTTTGATGAACGCGGCGATAGTTTCTCCTGCATAATCTTTCAGAGGGATTGCCTCCAACCATTTTAAACTATACTCGGTTGCGGTGATGATATATTTGTATCGCTTGGAGGAGTTTTGGTTTACCGGCCCAATCAGGTCCAGGCCCCAACTGTGGAACGGCCAAGGCGTGATAATGTTGTGTAACTGGGAGTGGGGTGCATGGACCACGTTATTGCTACAATGAAAGTCCAACTTGAAGGAATAAGATAATATCTCTCAAGTTGGTGTTTCTAATACGATGCTAACTCCTCCAAATTTCTCGTACGAGGACTCGTCGAAGGACATAATCCAGGCATCTCCTTCTATCTTCGCTACTTCCCCTAACACATCATCGTGGGTGGACGTATCGTCGCTCCCGAGGGAAGCAACCAAAAGGTCGCCAATTGCCTACCCCGGACACCTCTGGTCTTTTGATAAATGAGTTCAAACTCGGATAACTGCAGGAGCCATCTTGCGGTCCTTCCCGTCAGGATTGGTTTCGTCGCGAGATACGCGATCGGGTATGCCGCCGCAGCAATAATGGCTTCATGATTAAGAAGGTATAGCCTCAACTTTTGCGCCGCGTATATCAAGGCTAGGCATTCTTGTTCGACTTTAAGGTATCGCATCTCGGCGTCCTTTAGTACTTGACTAACGTAATAAATGGGTGATAGGTTGTTGTTCCCCCTGTCTTATGCCAGGACTGCTCCTAAGGATAGGTTTATGAAGGCGGTGTAAAGGTAGAGGGTCTCTCCCTTGAGAGGACGTATGAGTACCTGAGGACTGACCAAATATTGCTGAGTTTATGGAAAGCGTCCCGTTGTGTTCCCCCTCTCGAATTTCGTGTTTTTTTTTAACATTAAGAGAAACGCGGTTAGAAGTTGGATGAAGCCCAGGATGAAACTTCGTAATATGATATTCTCCCGATGAAGGTTTGCAGTTCCTTTACATCTTTGGGAGGCGTCATCAGGGTGATAGCTTTAATCTTGTCTGTGTCGACCTTTATCTTCTCATCCGTCACCATGAAGCCGAGGAACTTACCCGAGATCACTACGAAAGCACACTTTAGCGGATCCATTTTTAACTTGAATCTGCGACATTTGTCAAACGCCCGCCTCAAATTTCAACATAATCTTCCCTTGCTCTTGATTTAACTAAGATATCATCCACATACACTTCTACGATTTGGTGGAGGAGGTCATGGAAGATCAATGACATATTGATCTAATTGTAACCGCTAAACCTGTCCATAAACGAGAACATCCTGTGTCCGAAATACTTTTTTGAACGCGTCTTCAGCCGTCATTCTGATCTAATTGTAACCGCTAAACCTGTCCATAAACGAGAACATCCTGTGTCCGCCTGTGACGTCTACTAAAGCATTTATACATGGCAGCGAAAAATCATCCTTTGGGCATGCACGATTGAGGTCTCGGTAATCCACACATCACCCAATCTTCCTTTTTTTTTTACAACTGGTACGACGTTAGCCAACCACGTGGGGTATTATATAGGATTTATAAATTTGGCTGCTAATAGTCGCTCGACCTCTTCTTTTATCGCTAAGGAGAATTCTTGCAGAAAGTCGCAGCTCCTTTGTTTAACAGATCGAAAATCGGGTGAAACGACAAGATTATGAACGACCAGGTCATAATCTAAGACCGGCATCTTGTCGTACTTAAAAGCAAACATATATTTGTACTATATTAGCAATCCGACTAGCGCATCTCTTTTTTTTTCTTTCAAATTTATACTTATTTTGATGAGTCATTGTTCGTCCTTTGTTCCTCTATTTACTTCTCCCATTCCGTCTGTAGTCATGTCTTCTACTCCACGCTCTTCTTTTGTTTCCATTATGTCTCTTTCGATTGGTTCTGAAAGCGGTTCGGTCGCTTTAACTAGTCCTTAGGGTGACTCCGTCATTTCTTGACTGATAGAAGCTAGAATGCACTCATTCTCGTGCTCAGGGGTCCCCTCAGTTGATTGTTATACATGCCCTCCTTCTGGCCTCGAAAACCTTCGGAACTGAGAACTTACTTGTAATTTTTCTTTCTTTGAGGGGGGATAATCATCATTCATAACGGACTGAATACTGATTTCACAGATTTTACATTGGCGGCTGCTTCTTCCTTCCACTTAGGTAGAGGGGTGAGCACAGTCCAGGCACCTCTTCCACTTCTTTTGGATATAATAGAAAACAACATCCTCCATGTATGCTTCTTCAGGCCCAAAGGGGTTGTTAGTTGCTGCGATCTAATACTGTTTTCCTCTCATGTTCGTCTTTACGCACTGGTGATAGGTTGATGCCACGACTTTGTGTTTCAGAAACCATCCTCATCCTAACAATACATGAAAAGTCATATCATCTTATAGCACGTAGAATGGTGTGAGACGCTTTATTGGCCCAATCCGCATTACTAGGCTGACACCTCCTATAGCGGTTTGAGTATTCACTCTGAATCCCTTTACTGTGGTAGCGTACATGCGAATGGCCGATCGTTGCATACCTAAACTTTTCAATGTATGAAACGAGATTAGATTTAGAGATGCGCCTCCGTCGATATACGCCCTTTTTAGTTGTTTTTTGTTGATGGTTGTCGTTAGATAAATTGGTCGAAGATGTTCTCTTGGGTAGCAGATATCCTCGTCAGTGAAGGTGATCGTTCCTTTTGGTGTTGGGATGTATGGCTTACCAGCGGCTATCGCTGCGATGGCCTTTTTTGCCTCTTGAGTTCTGTTCTCATTGAATCCCAGTGAGTTGAAGAACTATTGTGCCAGAATCGTTTTGGCGAACTTGCTAGCTACGCTTTCAGTATTGTCAAAACTCGGGACTTCTTCGTACGCTTCATACTCTTTTTCCTTTGTTGGTCGCCAGGGCCTCCAGGTGTCCTCTCATGGGTTGTATGATAGCATCATGACCTGGTGCTGGGGAAGCGGATTTTCGTTGATTGTTTGGCCTCCCATTTTAATCTCTCCCGCGTTTCTTTTTCGCTGAAAGATGTCACGAAGGGAGAAACACTTTTGCGTAGGATGATCCACTCGGCGATGGTAGTGGCAATATCTATCATTGCTTTTGTCGAACTTATTAACATCCACAACCAAGGTGGTAGTGTTACTTCCTGATTCACCACCCACTGTTCAAGCAGACCGATGATTTTTTCTCGGCTACACGGTATAGGCGGTAATCGATTTAGATCTGTTCTAGGACCTCTGTTACCTCGCCCCGCGTTGTAGGGATGAAATATGAGGGGCCTCCTTGTATCGGTGTTGACCATAGCACGACCGTTAAATGCTGGTACCGACGCGGTATTAACTAAATGTTGCCACGTGTGCTCCACATTTCCTAGGCTCATATTATCCGCGCAATCTGTTATTCTGGATGCCGCTTCTTCTAATTCTATGAACGTCTGAAACTTAAATTTTGCAAGATTCCATTTGAACATGGGTGTCATTCCACGCACACAATTTCCACTAGAGTTTCCTCCTTGTTGTTTTCATGGCACTCGTGGGATAGGTTCCGAAACCGCGTGATAAATTTTCCGATTTCCTCTCTCATTCTTTGTTTACACCTGCTGAGATCGATCATCGTGACCTTCCTCTTTGCTGAATAAAATTTTCTTAAAAACAAAGTACTCATTGTTGCCCATGACTCTATGCTTCCGAGATTCAGGTTATCATACCAAGTGAAAGCGGTGTCTGATAAAGATTTAGGGAATTCTGTTAGACACAAATTTTCATCAGATGCGTACGCATTCATCGTTGACAAAAACCAACTAAGATGTTCGCGAGCGTTCCGCCGTCCATCGTAAGTCTTGAACTTGGGAGACGTATACTTACGGGTACTGATACTCGGCTACCTCGACCAAGTATGGGGTGTTCATGGAAACATAGCTATCATGCTTGAATACCCTTTATTATTCTTCCAGGTACTTGGCGATTGCCTCATGTGGTGCTTCGTGTGAGGACCCCTTTTCTTTTATTGTTTTCTTTTCTGCTAATGTTTTTTCCTCCGCTTGTCTCATGAGCTTCCGAAGATCTTGTTGGCGTCGATTGTGTCCTTCCATCTCGATCTGCATGTCTTGCAAAGTTTGCTTCTGTTGAGTGTCTTTCTTCGGTTGCTGTTAATTCTTGTTAGACAGTGCCTCTACCTTTTCTGTGTGGACCGTTTATACGATTGGTTTGTCTTTATGGATCATCGTCACCATATGCGTATTCTATTATTATTTCGTCGTTAGTCGGCTGGTTGGATGATGTGACTGAAGTGTCTTTCCCTGAGTGCTGGACTAGAGACGAGCCTCCCACTGCGGGCAGCAAATGTTTTGGGGTAAACTCGTAAAGGGGAGACCAATCCTAGTCACAACAAGGGCTACAACTTTCCTTTTACGGGTCGAGAGACGAAAAGAAAAAGATCTTTTCTTTGTACTATCCCTTTTCTTTTTATATACTTTCTCTCTTAATCATCTTTTACACATGCCTCCCTTTAACCCCTTATTATTGCTAAATTTCCATCTTCATTCTTATCCCCAAATTATCCTCTTATTCTCCTCCTGTCCTCATGCTTCCATGGGCATATTCTTAAGTGCTTTGGGTTGACCCCTAAATTTCTGAGGTGATGATGAACTTAAGCCCATCTAGTAAGTTTATCTTTGTTTGTGACTTTATGCAAACTTAATTCTATGAGATTACACAAGCAGATTATCTTGATAGACATCAGATTTGTAGAAGATCGAACAAAACTCTCTAGTTGCATTAAGTTGTTTGGATAAATATTTTTTTATCAAGATTGATTATTTCGATAGTCACTATCTTGGTTTGATCTTTTGATCAAAGGAGTTTAAATAATTAAACGAAATATACCCTGACTCTACTTTATCACTAATCTATAGATTGATTTTGGGTGATTAACAAGTGAGTTGGTTAAAAAAACAGGTTAGTCCTTTACTGTTTCGGGTTACGATCCAAAGGAATCAGGTGCATAAGTCTTCAAAATGGTGAAGCGACTCAAGAGAGTGGACTCTTTATTTGGATTCACGTGCATTGGTCGGATTGGTTATAAGCGCAAGGATACTGGGGGAATTTGGTAACTTATAATAGTTTATTTGGTCTCAATTGTACGAAGTTTCGGTAGTCAATATGTACAACGGCTTAATTCATTACTTTCAAACTTTTTTTTTCTGGATTGAAAGGACTCAATTTAGTTAATCCTATATTTTATTCTATGAGCAAAAGAATTTATAGAAAAAAAGAAGAAAAAAAAACTATAAGCAAAAGAATTTATAAAGATAATAAAGAAAAAACGTTTTTCTTTAATCTGCATCTTAAACAGAACATATTTTTCAAGACGATCAATCATGAAAGGTTCAACCTTTCTTGAACAACTAAGCTAAAAAAAACTAACTAAAAATTATTCAAGACGATCAATCCCTTCTTATGGATTCGTTGAGAATGATTCTAATCTAGTTCATGGCCTATTAATTAGTCGTTGGATATTCGAGAACCAAAGACTAGTTAAGTTAATTTTAAGATTTCGTTTGATTTATTAGATCTTTATTTTTATGAACTTTGTTTCGTTTTCAGCAATTTATGGAATAATGAATCGGGGAAAATATATGGTTGTATCAGCTACATGAAAAGACCTTATGACAGTCAATATGGATCCTCACCACCCTTCAATACATGGCGTTCTTCGAATCATCATTAATCTAGATGGTGAAAATGTTATAGACTATTATTTCTGGGTAAATTGGTAGAAGGGAAACCGATCCTAGTCACACTAAGGACTACATCTTTCATTGTTGGGTAAGAGAAAGAAGATCCTTTTTCAGTATTATCCTTTTTTCCTTTTATAGACTTTCTCTCATCTCTCTCACTCACACATACCCCTACAAATCCCTTATTATAACAAAGATGATATCCCTTCAATGCTACCTTCAGCTTCTCCTTTTATTCCTTCCTTATTCTCATATTCCCATGGACGATCTCTCAAGAGCTTGGGCTTAGTCCCCAAGTCTTCTTATAACCATAGGTTTAGGCCCATTTAGTAGAAATGAATTCCCCTTATCAATGGGTAGTCATTTTTCAGGTATCAACATTAGTCCCCAGGATATTGGGTTATGCGGTAGGCAGCCCAATAGCCAACTCAAACATCATATGAGTGATTTCTATTGGCTAACTTCCTTGTTAGCGCCTCTAAGCACGCTCGATGGTTGGTCATTCCTGATATGACGTATCTCGTCATCTTTTGGAACATTCTCGCGGTTAAAACCCTTTGGTTAATCATCCTATCCTTAATTCTGTAATTAAGAGTTTTCACTATATATTCTCAAAGCCTTCCTTTATAGTTTTTTTACTTTTCTCTTGCCGTATGCATCCCCTCTCCTTGCTATTCTTAATGTCATACAATTCTTCTAGACGCTCGTCAGCGGAAGAAGAAGAAGAAGAAGCGGAGAAGATGGAGAACGAAGCGGGAAAAACAGAAAGCGGAGCGGAGGCCGAATCCAGCTGATATTCTGATGGCAATTGCCTCCCTACGCCTAAAGATAAAATCTCTTAATCCATGCAGGAGATTTTTCGTAACCGAGATTGGCGAAGGGCTATGAGACCCGAGACCTTTGATGATGGTACGCGGATGACGCCTACAGACGACCATCTCAAATTTCGTCTGACCAATTCGACCGTGTTACCTTTTTCTTCCCCCCTAAGTCGTCCATGCATCCTTAGGAAGGCAACTCCCCTTTCTATGCTTTTAAAAAGATCCCACGCATGGTTATTCAACGCGAGGATTATCATCTTCCAACTGTGGATTTACGTTCTTCGTCGGAAACCACCTTTTACTGGGAATCTTGGGTCAAGTATATTCATTCTAGTTCTGATCACTTGGCTACGATTCACTCCTTAGGGATATATGATGCGATAGAAGCGTCTCTTTACCGCGTGGTTGCTAAATGCAAAAGCGATATGCTCCGGTTTTATTCTCGTTGGATATCTCAGGTTCATACCTTCTTTTTTTCTTGGGGTGAAGCAACTCCAGTGTTAGAAGATGTTGTTGCCATCATGGAATTTCCGGTTCATGAATCTCACCTATACCATGAATCGCCATTTATGAAATAATAAACGCCTCAGATAGAGTTCTACGTGCCTATTTGATTGATTGTAAGGGTAAGTCTCGAGAGGCCACGATAAATAGAAGGAGTGACTCTCGAGCAGAGGATATTCGTCCTACAAAGAAGAGCGTTGTTGGACCAAGGAAATCGAACAAGGGAAAGTCTATTATAACCTCGACCTCGATAAGGCAGGGGAAGGCCACGATGGCTGTTGACAAAGGCGTTGTGACCCTTGAAAAGATGATGGTCGACGCTATGAAGGATTCTGCCGCTTCACCGTCGAGTCGGATTATTCGAGGCCAAGCTCTTCCGGGTGATTTCAAGGTAAACAAACGTGTCTCTTTCCATTTATGGGTAAGGTATTGGGCCCCGCTTTTATTGATAGGAAGTTGGATCTCCTATCCGGAAGGAAAAAGATCGCCACGTTGAACTAGCTGCATTGGCTTTGACATGACATTTTTGAACATAGTCCTCGCGATACCATCAAAAATGAGCTTGTTCCAATGGCCGTGTTGATGTCCCGAGGTATCTCTTTCCCTTTAGCTTCCATGTTTTTGGGCGGTTTGTATAGTCAGTTAGATCTCTTTTGTGAGGATATCCGCATAGTAGACGGTCATGATGAAGTTGAGACCTTTGTTGCGGTGAATTTTCTTCAAACCTCAGCGTGGGAACACTTTCCTAAATACGTCCCCCCCCCCCCCCCCCCAATTAATGCTTTGGTTATTCGTCGTGAATAGAGGATCATGAGGGAGGATGGTACAGTTGTGACGGTTCCCACCAACTATAGCTACCCACGCATGGGCCTTTGGCGTGGGAGGGGAGGCCTACCAAGAATACCCTTGTCAAATTTATGGACATATCTAATGAGTTCAAAATTTTTTCTTATCATGACGGTCGTTCTTGTTCTCTCCATTATGATTTCACTACGAAAGTTGAGGATGTGACTTTGGATTTCTCCCAAGTTTTGACAGTTGACGACTTTGACTCGGTCATGGCCGTGTTACCTGGTTATCTCCCTTGCTTTTACATGGGCAGTTTTATAGCAATGTCTTATAATTCCAATAGAGTAGCCCGTCAGCTAGAGTTCGACCAAGGGGTCCCTTACCCTCTTTTGCGCCCATTTTCTACCAAAGATGTCAATGTCATAAATAATTTCAACTTATTCATCTTCAAATGAGAGGAACGACTGCATGATCCATCCATTCATTTCTCTTTCCTGCAGCCTTCTCTAACACGTGCCCCTTTTGTTTCCCTGAACTGGTACTCATTTCATACAGAAGTTCGAAGGAAGGCTCTAAACTTTCTTTTACTACTTCCAGTTCAACCGCCAAAGTTGTCTTCAGGGGATCTTAAGATAATGAACGCGTTAGGTCGTATTAAGTTTAATGCCCTGATAGCGGAAGAGAAAGGACTTGTGTCCGACTTAAAAGGTCGTCCTCTATTTCCCTTGACCACTAGTTGGACTCCCCAGGCTAATGAAAAGTCAAAAAGAATCCAAGAAAGGGTTGATGCTTCCGCCTCTGCCGAGGAAAAATCCAGCTAAGGTTCAAATCCCTAAATCAACTCCCAGTCCTTCACTTAGACAAGTATGTCTTGTGTTCAGGATTTCTTGGCTTTGTTTTTGTTAGTGTTCCCGGACGTGAGTGGTCGTCCTGTCATAGGCAAAAGGACTAGATGTAACGCGGGGATTTTACTGATTCCACATATTTGTATGCCCATTTTGGTTGACATCTTCTCCTATGTCTCCCTTATAGGTTAAAACTCAAGTTGCTACAAGTTCGTCTTCCTCTTCTTTTACGGAGCGTATGCATAGCTTAGTTGTTGATCTTTCCTCGTGTAAATATTATCTCCATTAATCTTTTGGTTGCCACTACTTCTCGATATAGGGATCAACCCTGTGAAACACCTACCAGCTTGCTTAGTTCTAGTCATGGCGGTTCCTCTCCTTCCCAAATTGGTACATCTCGAGGCCACGTGCTTTCTAACGAGAATCCTTCTACATCTGTTAATTCTTGTTTTCCACGTGTCACCTTCTTTATTTCATGTTTGTCCTTTTTAGTTCGGTTTATCTTATTTATACGTCCATTCAGTTGCCTTATTGTATATGTACATTTTATTTCTTTCTTCTTATTATTATATATATATTAGGTTCTGCTAGTGATTCCCGAATCGTCTTCGGATTCTTCTTCTCCCTCAGATACTCGTAAGGCCTTTCCCGCTCGGACGCCTTCTCCCAATCCGCTACTTTCTGAGGTAACAATTTTATACCTCTTTTTTTTGTTTTTTTTTATCAGCGTTATGCCAGTGATTACTCGGTGCCCCCCCCCCCCCTATTTTTTTAGAATATGAAGAAACACGGCAATAGTTCCGCCTTCAAGAAAGATGCTTTAAGCGTTACAAACGGCTCAAACCGTGCGCGACATACCGAAGATAATGTTGCCTGGATACATCAAAGGAGGTAGACGCGGCCACCTTTTTGGACATGCCGGAAGATCCTAAATTTTGCTTTCCTATTGTCGTGACGCTGATGAATCTGGAGCGGATAAGTCTTATAGACTAGTTCATGCCTTCTGGGTTCCTTCCAATCTGGTTGTCACTTACAGACAAATAGTAGAGAGGAGCGGCCATCTAGTGCAGACGAATATTATTAAGAGTATGAAGATATTAGTTTTCATGAGCAGGGATCTGCTCGAAGCTTCCAAAGGGCGTTCTCGTATTGGTGATGTTCCTCCTAGTGTCAACAAGCTGAATGACTGGGAGACTTCGATTCTCACGGCCGTAGATCTTTAAATTCCTGTCACTTGGCTGGGCCAGCTGCTGAACACGGTCAAAGGTAAATATTATCCGCGCAAGAATCTCTCGGTAGAGATTTCCAAACTGGCGCAGGACATTGAGACCTTGACACGGTTGGCTGCGGAGAAGAAAACCGCTTTGAACAAACTTCTTTCGGATGCTTCTAGTTCCACTGAAGCGGCTACACAAGCTAATGGCACGATGGACTAGGAGCGCGAGGAGCTTGAGAAAAAAAACAAAACTTGGTCGTTCTCGAGGGAGATGCTTTATTTCTTATTGCTGGAAGTATTTGTAATATATTGTGTATTTTTTTGTTCAAGATTTTATGATGTTATGTCCATTATTTTGATGGTGATAA
Source organism: Papaver californicum (assembly GCA_023531435.1). Lineage (NCBI taxonomy): Eukaryota > Viridiplantae > Streptophyta > Magnoliopsida > Ranunculales > Papaveraceae > Papaver > Papaver californicum. The sequence continues at coordinate 7,242,641 of JAJJMC010025396.1, read as the reverse complement.
AGCATTTTGTGGTATATTTTTTTATGGTTGTGTTTATGCGTTTATTTGTATTTGTTGTGGTTGTGTTTACTTCACTAATGGTGTTTATAAATAGGTCTTGTATCCTCTTCATTTCGTATTTTTCTACTTGATGGCTTATCCAACAATTGTTTCTTTCATTCGTAATTTGGAACAGAAGCTGGCGGGTCTGCTTGTGCTAGGACTGCGCCTACTGCCAAGTTAGTGAAAGCGATATAGAGGTAAAGGGGTTCTTCTTTCACCGGGGGTCGAAGTATCTACGGACTGATCAAAAATTGTTGGAGTTTGTAAAAAGCAACGCGTTGACTCTCTCCCCATTCCAAATTAACATTCTTTCTTAACATTGCGAGAAACACAGTTACGAGCTGAGCGAGACCTGGGATGAAGTGTCTTACGTAAGATATCCTCCAGATGAAGGCATGTAGCTCTTTTACGTCTTTGGGAAGCGTCATTGTAGTTATGCCCTTCACCTTTTCAGGGTCGACCAGTATCCCTTCATCCGTCACCAAGAAGCATAGGAATTTTCTTGAAGTCACCCCGAATGCGCATTTAAGCGGGTTCATTTTCAGCTTGAATTTACGGCATCCTTCAAACGCCCGTCTCAAGTGTGTGATATGATCTTCCCTCGCTTTTGACTTCACTACGATGTCATCTACGTATACTTCGATGATTTGATGTAAGAGATCATGGATGTCATCGCCCTTTGGTAAGTGGCTCCTGCGTTTTTCAACCCCAAAAGAATAACGACATTGTAGAAGTTACAATATGGTGTTTGGAACGCCGTCTTGAATGTGTCTTATATTGCCATCTAGATTTGGTTGTATCCGCTGAAGCAATCCATAAACGAGAACATCATGTAGCCGCCTGTGGCATCCTCCAAGGTATCTATACGTGGTAAAGAAAAATCATCTCTCGGACATGCTCGGTTGAGGTCTCGATAATCCACGCAACATCTGATCTTTCTATTATTTTTCATAACCGGTACCACGTTAGCCAACCATGTAGGTGCTGTATAGGTTTTATGAAATTTGCTTCCAACAGTCGCTCTACTTTCTCCTTGATTGCTAGGGTCATCTCTTGTGGAAATTCGCGGCTTCTTTGTTTGACTGGTCGGAACGGGTGACATCCCCAGGTTGTTAGCCACTAGACTGCTGTCTAGGCCCGATATTTCATCATACTTGAACGCGAACACGTCTTTGTACTCAATTAGTAGTTCAATTATTGCTTTCTTCTCTAGTTCACTCAGCTTCTTATTAACTTTTATGAGACGCTGATCTCCTTCTGTCCCTATGTTTATTTCCTCCACCCCATCTGCAGTTACACTTTCTATGACATGCTCTTCTATTGCTTCCCTTACGTTTTCTTCGGCTTGGTATAACAATGACCCAGCTTTTCCAGCTATTACTGAGGGTGATTCCTCCATTTTTGCTTCGACCGCGGTCAGGGCGCACTCATGCTCTGATTCAGGATCACCCTCGGTTAATTGTTATAATCGATATACATGTCCCCCTTCCGGTTTTGAGAAACGTCGGAATTGGGAATTCCCTGGTAATTTTTGTTTCTTTGAAGGATGGATGACTGTCATCCGAGGTAAGCTGAATACTGACTTTATAACTTTTTCTTTGGGGGCCGATTCGTCTTCCCACTTAGGGGGGCGAAATAAGAGAAACTGTTGGTGGTTCTTCTGACTCTTTTGGTGCATCGTAGAATGCAGGGTCTGCCATGTATGCCTCTTCCTGCCTAAAGGGGATGCTGGTAGCGGCGATTCGATATTGTTTTCCCCTTATGTTTGTCTTGACACATTGGTGATAAGTCGAAGCGACAACTTTATGGTTGAGCAATCATCCGCTACCCAGTAATACGTGAAAGGTCGTGTCATCTTTTAACACATAAAAAGGTGTAAGTGCTCTATCGGCCCGATCCACATTACTAGGATGACAACACCTACAACAGTTTGATAGTTTCTGCCAAACCCCTTGACCGTGGTGGCATGCACCTGAATGTATAATCGTTGCACACCTAGAATCTCCAGCTTATGAAGGGATATCAAGTTTAGAGATGCTCCTCCATCAATGAACGCCCTCTTCAACTGTTGTTTATTAATAGTTGTTGTAAGATAGAACGGTCGAAGGTGTTCCCTCAGGTAGCAAATATCCTCGTGTTTGAAAGTGATCACTCCTTTGGGCATCAGGTTGTATGGCTTACAGGCCGCTATTCCTGCTATAGCGTTTACTGCTTCTCGAGTTTGCTTTTCGTTGAAGCCAAGTGAATCGAAGAATTACTAGGCTAGGATCGTTTTGGCAAACTTACTGGATACACTTTCGGTGTTCTCAAAGATCGTGGTTCCTTCTTCCGCCTCATACACTTATTCCTCTATCTCAATTTCTCTTGTATTCCTCTTCATATTAAAAATGCTTCGTAGGGAAAAACACTCTTGCGTCGAGTGATCCACTCGTCGATGATAATGGAAATATATGACATTGTTTTTTTTTGAATTTGTTAATATCTGCGACTAGAGGTGGCAGTGTTATCTCATGATTTGCTACCCATTGATCGAGTAACCCGATGATATATTCTCGACTACAGGGGATGGGTGGCAGTCGATTTAGATCCGTTCTTGACCCTTTGTTTCCTCGCCCCGCGTTGTAGGGATAAAACACAGGTGGTCTTTTTGTTCCTTGGTTGGTTATTGCGCAGTTGTTAAATGATGATGTTGAGTTGACTGAATGTTTCCAGTTGTGATCCATGCCTCCTAGGTTTAAAATATCTGCGTAATTTGTTATCCTTGCAAATTGAGTGATAAATTTCTTGAGTTCTTCCCCAACTCTTTGGTTACATCTGCTGAGGTCGATCATCGTAACTTTATTTATTGCCGAGTAAACCTTCCTCAAAAATAACATGTTCATTGCCAATCACGATTCTTTCGAGGTTCAGATTATCATACCAGGTAAACCACGTCTGATCATGATTTTGGGAATTCTCTTAGGCACAACTTTCCATCAGTCGAGTATGCATTCATTGTTGATATGAATCGGCTGAGGTGTTCGCGCGCGTTCCCCCCTCCATCGTAAGTCTTAAATTTTGGGAACGTGTACTCCTATGGATACTGACGAGCCTTCGATTGTGGTCGCCAAATATTTTGGGGTAAATTGGTAAAAGGGAGACCAATCCTAGTCACATCAAGGACTACAACTTTCCTTGTTGGATAAGAGAGAAAAGATCCTTTTCAGTACTATCCCTTTTTTGTTTTATAGACTTTCCCTCATGTATCTCTCTCTCTCACATATCCTTACAAATCCCTTATTTTTACAAAGATGTCATCCCTTCAATGCTACCCTCAGCTTCTCCTTTTATTCCTTCCTTATCCTCATATTCCCATGGACATTCTCTCAAGAGCTTGGGCTTAGTCCCCAAGTCTTCTTATAACTATATGTTTGGGCCCATTTATTAGAAATGACTTCCCATATCAATGGATAGTCATTTTTCAGATATCAACAACTGTGAACCTATATTGAGCAAACAAGACTGGGCCCTAGGGGTTTTCTGCCAAGCAGTTTTTCTAGTTAACAAAATCTTGTGTGTTGTGTGATTGTTTTAGTTTTTGTATTATATTTATTATGTTATAATTAAGTAATCATACTTGTACGTTAATCCCTTCTTGTTTAGTTCGAATAAAACTTTGACTATTACCAAAAATCACCTTGTAGAAATAATATTTTGGTCTTTATTGTTTTGGTAAGATTATACAAGGTGAATACGCATAGATTGATATCGAAAATATTGTGGTGTACTTGGTACCCTCGTTATTTCTACAAACTAGTTCACAGACTGATTTCTTTCGGTTCACGACATGGCGGAAAAACTTGATATTCCTAGACACTTTTCAAAATTATTATTTATCGCAAATTGAATTTTCAGCTCGTGAACTGTACACTTTTGGGTATGTTTCTGGACACTTTGAAATATGTACATGTATACAAACTGATTTTTTTTCCGGAATCTCGCATGCTTTGGGTGTTAGTAAACTCCAATATTGCTTGATGGTTCACCACCCTACTTGGTCCATTGTGAGCTAACTTTTGTGCATGGGAATTTAACCGACACATACGTGGGATACATATTCTTCTTGTAACTCAAGGAAACTTCTCACATGCTTACATGGTTTCCATTCTTTGGAATCAATCTAATTTGAGAAGTTATATTTGCTTAGCATTAAAGTAATCCGTAAACATGGAAACTAGTTCACAAAGTTGCTTTGTCCTTAAAAAAAAAATTACTTGGGATATAGGTAATTCGTAAATATGAAAACTAGTTCACGAACTTATTTCGTCCCCAAGAAATCAATTGCTTAAAATTTAAGAGATATATCCTAACTTATCATTATAAATAGATGATTCTTATTATAGTATTATGAGGACAAAACTCTAATGCCAGAGCAGTCGGATGTAAAACACCGTCCCAGGCGGATTTTCTGCATACCCATAATAATGTGTTGCTAGGAAAATTGAAAACAAACAACGTCTCCGACGGGGGGTGATCATTCCCAATGCCAGAAATAGTTGGATTCTAGCCACCGTCTCGGAAGAATTTTATGGCAAACTCACAGTACTCTATCAAGCTCAACCGACTATCGTTCTTAGATTATATGAATTACTTAAAGAGTTAATAACATCTCCAAATTGATGGTATGAACTTCCATTGTACGCAGCAACCATCCTTTTTAGATGGAAAGATAATTGTTACCTATTGAGTTATTTCATATCACCAGTTTGGTTTAAATAAATATTAGAACTGGTATTTAAAACTGTAAAACAGTTTGACAGATTCAATGACCCTTGAAATATAAAAACTATGTTTGTATGCTTATAAAGCAATTTTGGATAAATCGACGAACATTTGGTTGGTGAAAAAGAAGATTGGTATGAAAATTTGGTAATGTTTGGTTTCTAGAGTTGCATGTCGAGAAGTCAGATCTTACCAAATGGGTTGATGCTCGACCCGTTGGGATAAAATTTCTCGGTCTGAAAGGGACTTTCAAATTCCATCTGGAGGCGACAATCGAGAATTCACTATACCTGCTTGAACCATGTTTTGATTATTTTTTTCACGTCTTCCTTATAAATAACTGCAAAATTCATTTTTTTTATTCCTTTCACGTCTTCCTCATGTAAAAACGTATACATCTTTTATCTCTAAGTTATATGATTAATTTTCTTCATTTATTAATTATATTAGTTGTATGTTAAATTACTAAATGAAAATGGATGGTATATGAAAATTGTGTATGCAGGTATAAGAAATTTAAATATTGGAAATTCGTGAAATAGAAAATTGTAATATCTTTTTTCGAATCTGAATTTCTATTAGCAACGAAAATAAATGTTGCTTAATTTCAATTTATGTTTGCATTAATTCCTATATAATAAAATTCACTTTAAATTATATTTAGCAACGTTTATAAATGTTACATAAAATTTGTAACGCCGTTTTTGCAACGAATATTAGCGTTATTTGGGAGACATAAATAAACGTCGTAAATCAGTGTTTTTAGTGTACTGAATATAAATACATGGAACCTAAACCCTAAAAGGTAAGTATTTGAACCCTAAAAACTTATGTGAAAAACTTATGCTAACTTGAGCAAGGAGGATTTTTTGCAGGTACCACCTCTACTATATTCATCAGAAAGAAAAGGTCGTTGATTAGATCATCACATCGTTATAGTCATCATCATCGAGATTGTTTGAGACAAGGATACATTTTTCCCCAAACGGAGTTATTGTAAGTGAATGAGAAATTAGACAAGGTTATCATTTATCTCCTTACTTGCTTATTTCTTGCTCCCAAATCTTGTCGAAGATTATGAAAATATGGAATCTTATGGCATATATTCATGGTACATGTTAGTAAATTAAAGAATCACGACACATGGAAGAGGATCAAGCAAA
>JAJJMC010025396.1:7174935-7236665 GCA_023531435.1 Papaver californicum | reverse complement strand
CAAGAGTTTGATTGGTTGTTTAGCAAAAGGAATTTTTGGCCTAAACAGTACATAATTAATATGTGGAATATTTTTGTTTCACATTTCATGTTCGTTAATGACATCATGTTATTTGGGTGGCTTGCCAAGCACATTGTGAACATGGTGACTACCACTCTCCATGAATACTCCAAATTCTCAGGACAGGTGGTAAACTACACTAAGTCAGGATATTTTCAGCAAAGAGGTTTTTTTGATTGTTAACATGCAGTGATGTCATAGATTGGGGTTTAAAGAATGAAGTCAGACGATAAATACTTTAGGGGTTAAAATTACGAAAGGTGGTAGGAATATCTCTTCACATGGGTTTCTGGTGGAGAAGTTTGAAGCTAAACTAAGTGGTTAGAGGAAAGCTCTTCGAAGAACTTCCCTTATTTAATCAATGCAGCCATGATTCAAGTTTATTATATGGCTATTAATATAATCCCTAGCTAAGGCCATTATTCACAAGTTGACTCTATGCATAAGGAACTTTTAGTGAGGACATTCTAATGAAAAAAAAAAGATGTATCGTTTTAATTGGAAGTGGTTTTCAACGAGTAAAGATCATGTCGATTGGACTCCGAGACCTTGAACAAGGCTCTTATATCAAAGGTTGGTTGGCGTTTCATGTCAAAAACCCATTTCACTTTGGGGACAAATTATGTGTATCGAGTATCTTCGTGACATAAGCTTTTGGAATGCTCGCAAGTCGTAGAAAAGCTCTAGTACTTAGTCTATGATATGGGAGAACAGGAAATATCTGAAAGAAGACTGCATTTGGTTGATTTGGAATGCATAAGGTGTTAATATACGGTCTGAACCATGGGATCTTACCATTAAAGGCTTCAATTCAGTAATCCCCAACATTATAACTAATGGTATTATTAGACTGAGTGATCCGATTAACAAAGAAGAAGGGAAATGGAATTATACATTGATTTATATTGTTTCCGACCCCCATGTCGTTGCCTAGATTCCAAAGATTTACATCAATAAAGAGACTCATAAGGACAGATTTATATAGCAGTTTGCTCCACATGGGGGGTTTTCTTCATTGTCCGGTCAAAGACTTATTAATACCATGTCTGTTGAATTTTCTTCTAGATATGATTGTGAGTTTCCTTGGAAATCCAATAATCTGGCCCCAAGGATTCATACCTTTATGTTGAGGGTGTTGAGAATGGGTGTTCTAGCAAAGATTGGTTAGTGTTAAAGTTTGCGGGCATCCAACTCAAAACCAATTGACAATGAGTGGAGTGGCCCTTTCATATTATATTTTAAGTTTATTATAGGGATATTAACAATGTGGGACTATTATCTTTCACAGTTAGCATATAAAAACGGTTCAAATGAGTTATCCATTTTGCCATGACGCAGTTGAGACTCATGACCACTTGTTCATCCAGTGCTAGGTTTCTCAAACCACTCTATTTGCATCTCCTTCAAATTTCAACGTTTCTTCTATTTCAGAATATTCAATTCTTGCTGCAAGTACTAGTTATCAAAACATAACGGTGGAGATAGCTTTTGTACCGGGGCATGGATGTGGTGGAAAATTTTGAAGGCTCGTAACAAGGAAGATTTTGAGAATGCTCCCATCAACACCCAAGCTATTATTAACGATGGATTATTCTGGTACAACTTCTATTGGGTGGGACTGAATCACCTACAGAGCTGATAATATCTTTCCAGCTAATACTACTCAGGAATGGTTAGCTCCTCCTCTTTCTTTTACCAAGATAAGCGTTGACGCAGTTGTGGACTCCGTCAAATCCTATGCAACAATTATTGTGAGGGACGAAAATGGTGTAATTCTGGGTGTTGGTGCTTCCACGGTCAACACCTCCATCCACTGGTGGCCGAAACTTATAGATTTTACTTTCCTTCGACCTTGCCAAACGTCTTAATATTCCTACAAAATTATAGTTGAAGTCGATTGTGAGAGGGTCGTTTTCATTCTACGACGGAAAACCTTCTCGATCCCTAGATAAGTCATCGTCTTATTGATAAAATAAGTTCTAAGATCAGCTTACTGAAATCGTTTGTGTTCCAATTTGTTTCGAAGAGAGTCAATTCTTTGGCTCACGATATCGCAGGGTACGCGAAGCTCCATAATGTCCAGTCATGATGGATATCTTCTTTCCCAAGCTCTATCATCTAGCAATAGAAAGCTCTAGCTAACCAGTTATCTGTTTGTTTTTTATTTTTTATGTTCATTTTGTTGGTTTATATATATAATGTAAACGGTTATACCTAATATAAAATCATAGATCAATATATCCCTTAACAAGATTACACGATTTTTTTCCATGAAAATAGAAATGGAGCCATCCAAATAATGATGGTTAGAGCTTTCGTCGATCGTTAATGCTTAATGATTCCAATTTCCAACCGCTAGTCATTGCATTTCAACTGACCCCATTAAAATTGATAAAGAATCTCACTAGTCGAGGTCATTCTAGGTGAAGGTTTAAATAACATCTTTTTTTATAAATCATTCGGCCCATTACCGTTTACCGTTTGATTATTGTGAGCGGCTGGATTATTTTATTTTATATTTTCTTAGAACTACAGCTGCCAAAGGTAAATGTAATAAAAATAAGCCCTTTTAGTTTATCTTCAATTCATCCTAAGTCTTTTTATTTGATCATCATCATTAGGTTTCCATTAATCAGAACTCCATGTTCTTTAACTGCAACCCTTCCCCTGCAACTAGAGAAAAAACATGAATGAATTCGCTCAAGTTCGAATCAACTGCAAAATACTATGTAGGGAAGAATTAATTGTATGCAAATCCAAAATCCACATTGAAAATCAACTATATGAATTTTATTTTCCCCCTCAACAACAACACACAATAATTTGTTATGATCGGGATCAACTTTAAGGTTCGGTTCTGTTTGGAAGTGAAAATTAGACTTCAAAAGTACAAGCTATTTAAGGTATTGAACAAGACATTAAAGATAACATAAAAATTGGACAGAGAGAATAAATCAGTTCTAACTGAACTGACCTCTTAACTTATTGTATCAAGTGTATATATTTTTGTTGTTAAAATTAAGATCGACCAAAACTTCCTTGTCTACCTTGTAACCTTCTGTATATACATACTTAATTGAAGTCTACATGTACAATTATGAGATTAACAAAACTATCGTCTAGTTTAATACAAATGTTCGACTTCTTTTCTGAGTATCAATCATGAGACACTATTGTATTGACCATACTTTTCCGAGGGTTAAATCTAACATATCTACATGATTTGGTTTTCATAAAATCTAGTTATAAATATTAGCTCATTAAGATGATTTTAAAGAAAAATAGATAAAACTGAAAAAACAAGAATTAACACATCCAAAATGAATAAGGCAATAACATACAAAAGAAGAGGCTTAAGTAACAACAGACATTACAACAGGGAGAAAAAGAAAAGAAAAATAAAAACATTTTAATCTAACCAGCTAAGGGATCATATATAAATAAAAAATAAACTAAAAGGGTTTATTTCTATTACATTTATCTTTGCCAGATGTAGTTTCTAAAAAATATAAGATAAATTATCCAGCCGTTCACAACATAATCCAAGGGTTATAGGCTGCTAGTTTATTAAGCTCTCATGTACAGCTGTGCGGGATAGCACGGCTCAACAGAATATAAAACCTTTCCACCTAAAATTTATTTCCAATTCTCAAGATCGTACGATTTTTATCTAACAACTTTTATAGGAAGATAAATATGATGATGTAACTAAAACCAAAGTCATGGCCAGGATCTACTCTAGATTTTTTTTTTATTCCTATTTAGTCATGCCATTTTTCCTAATGATCTTTATTTTCGTACCGAAGATAAATTTTTTGATAAAAGATACCTTTTTAAGTAGAAGCTTGATATAGGGGCTCCAAGTGAAGGCGAGGTGGCCCAATTTTACGTTAAGGGATGTTCTAGGGGTTTGGTTAAATATCGATTTTACCCTTATGACAATTAAAACCTAAACACCCTTAACATTATTCATTTTCATAACTTTCAAAAACTAAACCAAAAAAAAACCCAACCGTAATCCATCGAAATTCATCGCCGATTCGCAAAATTCTTCGTCGATTAAACTCAACAATTCGAGATGAAGAAGCATACTAAAGGCGTTAAAGGTAGTAGTGATGGCAATCAACCCTGCTCCTTTCAACCTAATCAAGAGATTCAAGAAGAAATCGATAGTGAAAAGCAAAATCAATCACCGCAAAATCCAACAATGGTGTATCTAAGGTATTGAACAAAACCCATGTTATTCTTAGAACTTCTAATTGATTGATTCGCATGTTTGATTGTGTTTTTGGTTTAAAAAAATTGGACACAGTTGATGTTACGGTTGGGTTCGTGTGAAAACCCAACCGTAATATATCATGTTCTTCATATTACGGTTGGGTTCGTATGGAACCCAACCGTAATATATCATGTTCTTCATATTACGGTGGGTTTTTTTCAATGCCCAACCGTAAATCAAAGGGAAGAAGATGAAGAGTTAAGGATATTACGGTTGGGTTTCAAAATTGAACCCAACCGTAAACAATTTGCGCTTTTTAAAAAAAAAAATTTACGGTTGGGTTTTGAGAAAAACCCAACCGTAACAATAGCGCAAACAAAAATTTTGTTAGAGTCTTACGGTTGGGTTTTTAGAAAAACCCAACCGTAAGAAAAGTGTGCACATCTTTTTACATGTATTTTACGGTTGGGTTTTTGTTAAAACCTAACCGTAAAATAGTGACATTTTCAACTGGAAATTTACGGTTGGCTTTTGAGAAAAACCCAACCGTAAATAATCTTGTGTAGTCAAGAAAAATTTAGTTGAAGTTGAATTGCTTGGAAATTATCTAACTTGTATTACTTGTGTGTTGTAGGAAGAATAAGAGGGGTAACAATTTAACACCAATTTCTCACACTCCAACCCCTCGCCACGGAAAGCATTTAGGGGTTCAGAAGAGAGGCGTGAGTAAGACCCATAATCCATCTTTTGAGGTAGGGGGTGGTAGTGTTCCTCAAATTGCACAAGAGGAATATAGTGTGTTCCAAGGCTTGGGTGATCTACCAACACCTAGAGGTTCTCTTGTGATTGCAGAACCACCACAAGAGCCACAACACGAGGAAGAAGAGAGGGACATAGAACAACATGTCCCTCAAGGCAAAGGTAAAGAAATTCCCAAAGAAAAGACAAAGAAAAGGGTTGCCAAAGAAATTCCCAAAGAAAAGGCCGAACCTCAACTGTGGCCTAAGAGGAGGAATGGAGGACTTTGGGGTGAGGCCCCAGAAAAATATGCAATATTATTTTTTTATCCCCATTCATGGCTGCCAAAGTTGCTGCGACCAAGGTATTAATCTAAACACTTCTCTTGTTCTGTTAAATTTTTGTTTGTTAACTTTTGTAAGTAAAACAAATTTGTTTTTATTCTTTGTAGGATCATACAAAGGCGATCAAGAAATTGGTTCGTCAAAGGGATCAACATTGGCCCTTAACTGATGAATGTACGGCCGTACAACTTCTCGTAAATGGTACCGGGTTAGGTCCCGGAATTACCAATTCGATGTGGGAGTATGACAGTGTCGTCTGCGCAGCCTTCAGGGAACGTTATTGGCCTGAAACGGATACGTTTCATCTCCCATTCGGCGAGATGACAATAACGCCGGATGATGTCCAATCAATTCTTGGCCTGGAGGTGGATGGTAAATCAGTGTCTGAGGGTTTTAACAACAACATGTCATGGAGTGATCTTTATGCACTTGTGAAAGATACACTTGGATGGGAGAAGAGCGAAGCCGAATCTGAGTTTAAATTGGTCAGTGGAGATAAACCGGGGATGCCAACAAAGAAAGGTCAAGGTATGAGCAAGAAAATATTGATGCATTCACTAAGGGAGAAGTTTGGAGGAACCACAAAGTTGGAAATGGCTAGGGTCGTCATAGATGACACCAGAGTTATTCGAACAGCAAGAGCGTATCTACTATATATGCTCAGCACCATCTTCTTTGCTGACAACTTGGGCAACAGGGTCAAGGTTCACTATCTACAGTGGTTTCAGGGTGATCTCGGGATGACACATCAGTACTCGTAGGGAACTGCCACCCTGGCTTACGAAAAGCTTCGAGGGTTAGGGGAACTGAGATTGCCGGGAATACCGGTCTGCTTCAGGTAATTTATTGTTTGAATTTCAATGTTTAACTTTAATTTATTTTTTTCGCATTATCTTATATTAATATTTATTATCTTCATAGGCATGGGAATATGATCACTTTCCCAGACTGGCTCCTAAAACGAGCGGTGATGGTACTGGACCTACGGGAAAGAAATTCATCTTCACCGGGAACCAGGAAAAATATAAAGAAGTGCTCATAGCAAAGATGAGAACAGATGCTTTCACGGTTGAAGATGTTATTTTTGATCCTTATGTGAAGATTAGCATAGAGGGTGATGGACATGTTGAGGATTTACGTGAATTGTCGGACGTGGCAGGCTATAACGGCCCTTTGTACCATCTGTTTGGGTACGTGATGTCCAACCCCCGCCGAACTCTCCGCCAATATGGATATGTCCAAACAACGGTGACACGCGAAATGTTTAAATTGTGTGTGAATGGGTCGATGATCGAAGTCCCAAACATCATGCTAAACTACGAGCCAACGCCTTCGGTCGCGGTTTGGAATAACCGCAATGATCCGAAATACCAAGTCCAAAGGAATGAGTTAACTCCATCTCCGGGCACAAAAGAGGCTGCAGAAGATTACTTGGATTGGTATCGCCATTTTGGTCATCCAACTATCATCAACAATGGTCCTGAGACTATGCCAAACAACACAGAAGATGGTTTCTGGAAGAAGGCATATTTCAATTTGGTACATACATTATTATTGTTATTAATGTTTTTAAGATTTATTACTAAACACTCATCCAACTTCTATTTTCATATGTGAATAGAAAAAGAAAGCCGTTGCATCGGCGGACTCTACAAATCCATGCCTAAGCACAATTGATGTGAGGACGCCTGACCAACTCCAAGCCAAGATTAGGGAGCTTCATCATGAGCCGAGGATGTGCAACGGACTTTAAAGAGGAGTAGACCCGCCACAAGAGGCGCTACAAGAGATGCGAGTACTACTAGAAGAGAGCCGCAACCATCGGATGAAGAGACAAATGATAAAGCCGAGGATGCGACGTGGTGCTCGTACTCGAGGAGGTCGTGATGGTGCTCGTACTCGTGGCGGTGCTGTTCATCGTAATCTTATGAGTACAAAAAAACCTCGTCAAAGTCATCGACCTACCCCTCCTCCTTCTCCCTAACTCTATGTCTATGGTTTTTTCTTGTGTGGGTGAATTACTTGTACCTTTAATGTGAAGTTGGATTTGAAGTTTGAATTTAACTGCACGTGAATTATAAAAATTTAACTTAAAATTTGTGTATTACCTGTTTTATTTCCAGTTATTTGAAGTTGGAAACCATGCAATAAATACCCCAAAAAATCAGTGTTACGGTTGGGTTTCCAGGCAAAACCCAACCGTAAAACTGGAAAAATGAAAAATGTTAAAGGTTTACGGCTGGGTCTCTAGCCAAAACCCAATCGTAAAACTGTCACATTTTCATACTACAGTTTTACGGTTGGGTTTTAACCCAAAACCCAACCGTAAATTCTACTGGATCACTCAAAATTGGATTCTCTAACTTGTGTATTTTTCGGTTTTTCTTTGTTTGAATGACCCAATTTACCTTCAGTCTAGTTAAAATGATTGAATAAGTTCAAATTTTTGATTTTGAAACCCAAATTTGACCTTAAAACTCAATGTTCCAAAGGATGGTTTACGGTTGGGTTTTAAGGCAAAACCCAACCGTAAATACATGATGAAATTGTAACTAAAACTAACACATCAATTCCCAAGGATTTTACGGTTGGGTTTTGAGTCAATACCCAACCGTAAAATCCATTTGAGGAATCTTTTGGGTCATTTTTGAAGCTTTTTTGGGTTTGCAAATAGAGCCGTTGAAACCTTGTACGACTCATTTTTCAAAATAGAGCCGTTACACTTCTGGTTTATAAGTGAAATAGTTGAGTACATATCCAACCCATCCATTTTTTAAAAAAAATTGAACCTTTCTTTTACAACAATCATCTACAACAAAACTAGTACTCTAACATAGTGGAATATGGGTCAACCTGGGATTAAAAATCCAGATTTTTCTTTGGATGAAGATTTATGTATTTGCCGCAACTATGTATTATGTTTTCCAAAAAGAGGAGAAGAACGAAGGCAAAGTGGTATAACGAGTCTGAGTTATTGGCAAACAATCCATGAAAACTTTTGTTCTGAAACCGGCAACCCTTATAACCGTGATCACGTAAAGTTGATTTGTTGATATAACACTATACACCGATACGTAGAAGAATTTATGACATTAGTTCGTATTATTGGTCAACTACGACTTAGGGGTGAAACCGAAGATGAGGTGTTACAGAGATCTCTTCAGGAATGGAGGAGATGGAAAATATGGCCCTTTTTATACCTACCTCATTATCACATCCTAAAGGACTTTTTGCTCACTCGCAAACCTATTTATTAGTTCTTTTGTAATGCCATTTGGGTTTGTTAGTGGTAATTTCAATGGTATCCCAGGTTAATTTAATGATTTCATGGGTTGTAAATGTGGTCAAAGTAATGATGTTCACATAAATTTTGCGTTGTGAACCCAATTTTGAATGAATTGAAATTCCAAAAAAAGGTTAACAAGAACATTTACGTTTGGGTTTTGAGTCCAAACCCAACCGTAAAACTGGCTGAATTTTTTTAACATCATTTTTACGGTTGGGTTTAAACTCCAAACCCAACCGTAAAATTGGATGAAATTTGTGTGACAATTTTACGGTTGGGTTTGGAGTCAAAACCCAACCGTAAAACTGGGGGAAAAAATTCTGGCAGGTTTACGGTTGGGTTTTGAGTCAAAACCCAACCGTAAAACTGTCACAAATGTGTAGTGACAGGTTTACGGTTGGGTTTTGATTGAAAACCCAACCGTAAACCTGGGTGAATTTTGTAGTGACATGTTTACATATGATATTACAAATTTTTCATTTCCAAAAAACTATATTCATATTATGATTCCTCCAACATACATATGATTAGGGGTGCACAAAGGTCGGTTCGGCTCGGTTCTTGATGGAACCCTGTACTTGTACCTCCCTAGGGTCGGTTCCTAAGTTTTGTACCTGTACCCTGTACCCCGTACCCTCGGTCCGGTTCCGGTTTTGTACCCTGTACCCCGGGTCCGGTTCCGGGTATGTACCGTGTACCTTTTTTTTTTTTGGTTATATATGAAATTTAAATATAAATTGTTGAAATAAATAAAAAAATTTAAGTGTTTCTACCATTTCAATCTAATTACGAAATGTATACAATAATTAGTTCCGTCAAATAAACTCGTTCCATACAGTAGATATGACTTTGGACTTCTTCGTTCCTTCACCAACAACATTGGTTGTATCTTCGTTTTGTGTAAGTGGACGTTGTGGAGCTTCCGGTGTAGATGTAGGTTCTGAAAGTTGGTTAGAGGATCCAACTTGGGTTTCTAAAGTTGTAGCTTGACTTGAACTCTGCATAACAACATGACAATAAAATTAAATTAAATAAAAATGACAATTCATGCACCATGTTTTGTATCTAAAAATACAGATAAACTAAAAATACAGAACTCTGCATACTTCTGGGATCTTCTTAATATGTCTGATAGTGAAACCCATATCTAAAAATACAGATAAACTAAGGATTTTGAAAGTTGGTTAGAGCAATTCATGCACCATGTTTTGTATCAATATATGGACCAAAATCACCAAATGATAAATGAAGCCTCTAAAATTTTAAACAGGTTCACCAAATGATAAATGAAGCCTCTAAAATTGACACAAATCCATTCATAACAGAAAAAAAACAAACATAAACAGGTTCTGAATCACTGAATGGATGGACATACATGACTGGATACTTGGGAAATGAATTGGCAATTGATAAAAAAACATACATCAAGCAATCATAAGAAACTGAAACATACAAAAAGACAAATGTGCACTGACTTACCATTTCTTATCGTTGAATTTCCTCGCTTGAATGCTTTGAAGTTTGAACTCTTAAAATTCCTCGCTTCCTGCAAGGCTGCAATATATAAGAAAACAAAACTAACCCTAAGCCTCTGCCAGTGAAAAGTGAAAAGGAATGGAAGTGCAAGTGCCATTTATGTTGTGCAAGTGCAACTATCAGGAATGGAATGTAAAATATGATATATCAACGCAACACACCCATCAAAATATGTTTCAGTATCTATCTAGACTAGTAAACTATGCAATTTTCGAAAAAAATCATCTGCACAGCAAGTAAATTTCACCAATGATATCATTTTCAACAGAGTTCTTTCAAAACCAGATTTTTCTAAACCTTGTTACTGAATGAACAACACTACATATCTTACTTGATGATACAACAACTTTTAGAATTGGGCATTGTAACGTGGGAATCCACCGGAGATCCAGAAAGATATGCATACAATCGTATTCTTCCGCATCGAAATCAAAATATTACAAAACTAGTCATTCTAGACATATTAAGAAGATCCCAGAAGTAATTCAATCCCTCTATACTACAGGTTTTTCTCAGAGCAAAACAAAAAGGTACATACTAATTGAAAGTAAACCCTATAAACGCTTTCAGTAACAACAATCAAATTCACAACTATAATATTAATTTTGACAACACATTTACTTGATTTAACAGAAATTCAACAAAACAAGCTCCAGATCTCATCTAAAGACTAAAACCCATGAATTTTATGAGGATAAAATAATCAGACCAGTGCAAAACAGAACATCAGTACGATAATAATTGATTCTAGAACTAGAAATCGTAACAATTAAGAACTAAGAGAATAGTAATCTTTACCTCTTTGATTAGGATTACGTGCGTAGATGTTGGAAATTGAATTTTAGGTTTCTTTGAAGAGATTACGAAAGAGGAATTCTGCTTCTGCTGGTTAAACTTTGATGTAATTTTAGCCACAGTTTTAACGATAGAGATTAAATCAACATAAAAAGATCAATGGTTAATATAGATCGATTCCTTGGGTCGGTACAGGTCGGTTCTTAGGCTGTACCTGTACCTTGTACCCGTTTGTACCCGGTTCCTAAATTTTATACCTGTACCCTGTACCCTGTACCCTCGGTCCGGTTTTTTTGGGGTACGGTTTTGTCGGTTCCGGTCCGGTTCTTCGGTTCCGGTCGGTTCATGTGCAGCCCTACATATGATATTGTTACTATCAATATTACATTTAGTGAATATTACTATATTATCATTCCGACTCCGAGTCAGAAACAACTGATATGAATTGAAAGGTCGGGGGGGGGGGGGGGTTAATCCCTTCCAGAGTTCAAAATTTTGCTCGAACCGGTGACACCAATACTTGGCGATGTCACCGTCGTATCCATCCTGTAACAGGGGTAATGGGCTTCCTTCTTTCAACTTGAGACCGACAAAATGGCAGTTCTGCACCAGCCCAATCACACATCTTCTATTAGCCAATTGTTCGACAAATGTTGATCTTGTTGGTGCAAATGTAAAACAATATCCATTTGATATATAATGGATGACGCAATTGAAAGCGTTGGCGAGGATTTGGCCACATATTGGCATGCTCATCCAATACTCTCTAGTACAATTCTTGTTGCCTATTAAACGCCTTTCGAACGCAATGAACTCCTCGTTTAACAACGACTCTTCATCTCTATATGCACACATCATTGGCTTGTATAAATCCGGGTAAGAGCGTAGTTCAACCGCTGACTTATGCCTTACATAAGTTACTTCGTCCATAACCAACCCTGCTGCTCCGTTAAATGGTCCAACTTGTTCGATGAATACATGGTATCCACAATTACCATCACCGGCAACATTGTCGGTGGCCTTTATGTATGGACGAAAAAAAGCCGGAAACAATGACATATAATTTTCGAAAATAATGTGCTCGGTTCGGACGATTTTTCCATTCTCAATTCTTGAAAAGTTAGATGGAAATTGCATCAATCCTCTTGCAATCCGGATCGTATGTGGCTCTTCAACCACTAATGTAATTCCTTTAACTTTTTCTTTTCTTCTTGCTAATTCTTTCATACTAGCTCTTTTTTTTCTTCTTGCTAATTCCTTCATACTTACTCTTCTTGAGTTTGGGTGTGCAGGAACTTTTCCCTTAGCACCAACTTCAATTATTGAACTTTCTTGAGTGGGAACCGCGGGACCTTTTCCTTTAATATCTACTAGACTTGGTCCCCCTTGTTCAGTTTGATTTATTTTTCGTTGAGCATCATCCTCCTTCTCATTCTCTGCTTCATATTCCTTTTGCAAATGCTCAAATGCAGAAGGGTTTCTTTTCTTTGATTCGTCATGCAATTCCCTAGCTTTTTTGCGTCCCACGTCCCTCGATTCTTTGGTAGAAGGCCTACCTTTTCTCTTCCCTTTAATTGCTTCCTGGACAGCGTACCTTGTGTGCGGAAACACGAAGTAACTCAACTTAGTCAACCAAATTTACCTTTGTGCATGATTTAATGTTTCGTATTTCTTGGATAGAGCCTTTCCAACGTGGGTGTCGACAAACAATGCACCAAAATCTTGCTCGACGATGGGTTCATCGAAAGACAATTGTTGCCAAAACGGATCAATATCTTGAATTGGGATCACACCGTCTTCTTCGTACTTGGGCATCATATGCCGGCAGGGAAGTCCAAAACTTGACATGTTAGGACAAACACACTCTTGTTCTCCCTGTAAGTTGCCCAATCTATAGTGTTTTACTTCGTACATTATCTTCTCAATCGCACAATGCGACACCTTATAAGAAATATTTTGGAGCAATGGTTCGTCTTTATAGCTGACGTGTTTTCTAGAAAGGCTTTTTTCAAAAGATTCCTTTAACTCTATCAAGGTCACGGAGAAAATAATCGTGCATCGCTTCGAAGACCGTAACAAACCCACCATCACAATTATGAAGCTTCTTCTTCATTCGGTTGTGAGATGACTCCACGGTACTTGTAGGTTGGTTGTCAAAGTGCCTATATTGGTTTGTGAACGGTGCTACAAACTTCTCTTTGTGCGGATTCAACCAATGGTCCATCAAATACTTCACAACTCTTGGATAATTACTCCAATGCAAGCATAACATACGAACATTTTCTTCATAATCTTCCTTGGTGATAGACCATGTCAAAGCGTCCCATTCACTTTGGAAACTAGCCCAGTTTAGTTCCGCCAACTTGTCGTCCTCCTCGAATTTTTATTTGGCCGTTTCTTGTTCAGCATCCGGCAATTTCTTAATTCTCTCCATCTCACTTTTCTTTGTTGGCCGAATAATCGTTTTGCACTTGGTTTGAATATTGTTCCACAAGTGGAACGTGCAAAGAAGATGATGAGCATCTGGGAATACCCTTGCAATGGCATTCATCAAGCCTTGTTCTTTCTCGGCGATAATTACCTTAGGGGTATATCCTTCAACGTAGAATAATTTAATTTTTCCCAATGCCCACACATAGCTTTCTTCGAGCTCGTTTCTCAAGAAGCAAAAGGCAACACTAAACGGGGACTTGGTAGAAGTTTGGCCTACAACATTCAAAACCGGGAGCTCATACTTGTTATTTTTGTACGTGCAATCCATCATAAGCACTTGATGGGAGCACCGTGCAAACTTTATAAACTCGGGATGAGCCAATATAATATGCTTAATTTCTTTATTCTCATCTTCTTCATGAAACATGGTGTAGTTTTTCGTCTCCCCCAAGTACAAAAGTTGTTGGATCGGGTCCCTTTATTCCCATTTCTCACGCTTCAACTTGGCTTTGGCGTTGTAGATTGTCTCCAACGTAGACATATTATTTGAGTTTATTTTCTTTAAGTGCCCGAGTATATCACTGGATTTCAAATGCTTTTCCGTCATATCGTTTACGATGAGCTTTTCTTCCTCGGTGAGCCGTGCCGTAGAAGGATGCGTTAACAAAGTCTCTGGTGGTAGGTGGTTGTGACGACCGCATACAACTGTAGACAAGAACCACTTATTCTCGTTGTTGGTACAAAATTGAAGCTTGAAAGGACATCCCGTCTTCTTAGTGAAAGTTTTTCGCTTGATCTTCGTCTTTGGTACATACTCAGTACCATTCTTCGCATGTCTTGTGTATTTTCCACTAGACTCACAAACCATTTGAAAACGGTTGTGTTTTTGTTGGTTGTTACAAACAATCACACACATTATGAGTTTCCCATGTTCTTTAACCCATTTCTTTGCATCATCTTTTTTATCCCATGTCTACATGGTCCAAGAACAGAAAGTTAGGAGAAAAAAAATGGCATTAGCTATATTGTCGAAAGGGATTAACAAGTTATTTATAACCTACCAGGTCGTTCAAATAGTGATCCGTAGTATCTCTAGTTTGAATATCATTTGGAGGAGGCTGATCATACATTGGTTGAGGTACAACCGCGAGCTGAACAAAAAAGATCAAGGCCTTAGGCAACAAAACACTAAAACCAATAAGTTTACGGTTGGGTTAGAAACGTCAGACCCAACCGTAGAAGCGTCGGACCCAACTGTAAACCAACAAAAAAAATCTCAAACAATTTTACGGTTGGGTTAAAGAGTCAAACCCAACCGTAACTAGTGCAATAAATACCCATGCACATAATGAGTTACGGTTGGGTTTGTGGTAAACACCCAACCGTAAAACTGTTAAAGTGTACTTTTCCTCCATCAAATGTACAGTTACGGTTGGGTTTCTGAAGACAACCCAACCGTAAACATGGCGGAGTCACAAACAAAACTTACTATTATATACCTCATTTCATCAAATATCAGCAAAAAATGATAAAGAGTTTAAGTTAGAGGTATACCTGACTACTCTCGGCAGTTGAATCTTCACTTTGACGACTACTTTCTCCATTTGGTTGAGTTTCACCATCACAACTTTCACTTAAAACCTCTCTACCATCCAAATAATCATACATAGTTGGGTCTCCCTCAATGGGTACGTAGAATTTAGTTTGGAAATCATACAAGGATTCACCCTCCACAAATTTGCCACTAGAATCACTCATTTTGGGTTTTTCAAAATTTTGGGTTAAAACTCTCTTATCTTTCTTCTACTTTTCCCACCAACAAAAAACAAATACAAGACTGATTTATGCATAGAAAATGAAGGATATAGGAGATGAAGATGATCATTTACGGTTGGGCTCGATGACTCAAACCAACCGTAACTACATTTCCACTAAAAAACTCATATTTACGGTTGGGTTCGATTATTAAACCCAACCGTAATATAATTTGCACTAAAACCACATATTTGTTACGGTTGGGTTTCATTACAAAACCCAACCGTGAAAGAGTATGCACTAAAACTAACACTAGAATTTACGGTTGGGTTCTAAGCCAAAACCCAACCGTAATATAATTTGCACTAAAACCACATATTTGTTACGGTTGGGTTTCATTACAAAACATAACCGTAAAATAATATGCACTAAACCTAACACTAGAATTTACAGTTGGGTTCTAAGCCAAAACCCAACCGTAAATCCTACTGGATAACTTAAAATTGGATTCTCTAATTTGTGTGTTTTTCGGTTTTTCTTTTTTTGATGACCCAATTTACCTTCAATCTAGTTAAATGATTGAATAAGTTCAAAATTTTAATTTTGAAACCCAAATTTGACCTTAAAACTCAATGCTCCAAGGGATGGATTACGGTTGGGTTTTATGGCAAAACCCAACCGTAAGTGCAAGTTGAAATTGTAAACTTAATTTGGATTTTACGGTTGAGTTTTCTGGATAACCCAACCGTAAATAATCCCTGAATAGTGACAAAAATTATTGTGACTTCTTTATTTGTGTCTCCTTAAAGTAGACAATTCCAACGGATTTTTTATTTGAAAATCTAGCCGTTGGGTATTTTTTCGCTATAAAAGGAAACCTTTCCTTGTCACTTTCTCATTATTCTCTATCCCTTTCATTCTCATTATAATTCTAGACTTTCCAACTCATTCTCACCATACCCTTTCAACCATTAAAAATTGTTCGATACACGAATGATGAAGATGTTGCAATTGTTCGAGGGTGGCTTACGATGATAGAGCACGCTTACGAGAGAGCCTTCTATAACAACAATAACAATGTTGTTAGAGCTGTTGGATGGACGGTCAGGAGGAAGATTCTTGGTGGGAGCGTGTGTTTGAAATGTTTGTGGCATTAGAGGGGAATGGATATCGGAGGACGTGGAGAACCATCAAGAGACGCTTTGCGGCGTTATATGAAAAAATGGAAAACTTAAAACTGGAAATGAAAATGAGAGTTGAAGCATTTCCCGACGAACCCCGTGTGGAAAGAGTAAGTGTGTCAATTAATAAATCGTTCGTTAAAAAGAGTTTTAAAAAATTCAAACTTATAATTGATTAATTTTTTTCAGCATGTGATGGCTAGGGCGCAGTATAAAATCAAATATGGGAAGGAGTTTACGCATAAGGATTGCTATCGTATCTTGGAACAAAGTTTCTATCTTGAGTTTCGCCGTTATGATTAAATGTTTAAGTGTTTAAGTGTAATCAACTAATGATCTAATGTATTTCGTTTCCTTTGGTTCTTCCTTTAATGTTAAAAATAAGGTTTTTAACAACTCTGGTATTTGATAAGAAAATGAACTAAACCCAAACTTAATTAATTTTCTCTTAAAAAACTCCTTCTTACGGTTGGATTCGATGACGCGACCCAACCGTAACTACAATTCCTACTAAAAAAACTCAATTTTACGGTTGGGTTCGATTACTAAACCCAACCGTAAAAAAATTTGCACTAACACCACAACTTGTTTACGGTTGGGTTTCAAGGCAAAACCCAACTGTAACTATATGATGAAATATGCAGTAAAACTAACACTAGAACTTACGGTTGGGTTCTAAGCCGGAACCCAACCGTAAATTCTACTGGATAACTCAACCGTAAGTTCTAAGCCGGAACCCAACCGTAAAACTGTCAGAATTTGTGTCTCCTTAATGTAGACAATTCCAACGGATTTTTTATTTGAAAATCTAGCCGTTGGGTATTTTTTCGCTATAAAAGGAAACATTTCCTTGTCACTTTCTCATTATTCTCTATCCCTTTCATTGTCATGCTAATTCTAGACTTTCCAACTCATTCACATCATACCCTTTGAATCACTAAAAATAGTAACTACATACACGAATGATGAAGATGTTGTAATTTTTCGAGCGTGGCATACGATGGTAGAGCATGCTTACGATAGAGCATTCAAAAACGACAATGACAACGTCGTTTCACAAGAAGATTGGCATGAGAATCAAGATACTGATCCTTGGTGGAAGCGTGTGTTTCGAATGTTTGCGGCATTAGAGGGGAATGAAAATCATAGGACGTGGAGAGCCATGAAGAGACGGTTTGAGGCGTTGTATCAACAAATGAACAACTTAAAACTGGAAATGCAAATAAGATTCGAAGCACGTCCCGACGAGAACTGTGTGGCAAGAGTAAGTTTGTCAGTTAATAAATCGTTCATTAAAAAGAGATTTCAAAAATTCAAACTTATAATTGATTTGTTTTTTCAGCATGTGTTGGCTATGGAGCAATATAGAATCAAACATGGGGAGGAGTTCAAGCATACAGATTGCTATCGTATTATGGAAACAAGTCGGGTGCTTGATTATCGCCATTATCTTTAAGTGTTTAAGTGTAATCATCCAATGATCTATTGTATTTCGTTTCCTTTGTTTTTTCCTTTAATGTACTACTTTAAATCTATTACAATAGAATGAATAAATTAAAAAGGTTTGTTTTAAACCCAATTTGGAGTGTATTGAAAATCAAAAAAAAAAAAAGTTAACAAGAGCATTTACGGTTGAGTTTGGACTCAAACTCAACCGTAAATCATGCTGAAATGCTTAGTGAAAGTTTTACGGTTGGGTCCGATTACTAAACCCAACCGTAATATAATTTGCACTAACACCACAACTTGTTTACGGTTGGGTTTCAAGGAAAAACCCAACTGTAATTATATGATGAAATTTGCACTAAAACTAAAACTAGAATTTACGGTTGGGTTCTAAGCCGGAACCCAACCGTAAATTCTACTGGATAACTTAAAATTGGATTCTCTAATTTGTGTGTTTTTCGGTTTTCTTTGTTTGAATGACCCAATTTACCTTCAATCTAGTTAAAATGATTGAATAAGTTCAAAATTTTGATTTTGAAACCCAAATTTGACCTTAAAACTCAATGCTCCAAGGGATGGATTACGGTTGGGTTTTATGGGAAAACCAACCGTAAGTGCAAGTTGAAATTGTAAACTTAATTTGGATTTTACGGTTGGGTTTAAGCCAAACCCAACCATACATAATCCCCTAGAAAGGAGAATTTTTTTTGGATTTTACGTTGGGTTCGAGCCTCAAACCCAACCGTAAAACTGGGAAAAAGATGGTGTTCATCATTGTTCTTTGATTTACGGTTGGGTTTTGTTGAAAACCCAACCGTAAATCTTGGTAAAAATGGTGTTCATCGGTGTTCTTCGTGTTACGGTTGGGTTCGACATGAAAACTCAACCGTAAATTTCTTTGAATAACAAAAATCAATCTTTCAAATCGTGATTTCATCAAATTTGAGGCATAAAAAAACCAAGAGTTTAAGCTAGAGGTATTCTCAATGCTATTATGGTTGATTGAATCAAAATCTAGGGTTTAAAAAAAAAAACGACAAAATTTTCTTAAATTTCATCTAGTTTTTCTTCCCACCAAACACAAATTCAAAAAAAAAAAAAATCAAATCATTTGATTAAGTAAAAGATTATGTTTAATTAATCATGATTAACTTAATTTATTAATTAATTAATATAATTAAGATTAACTAATCGGGGGTGGTTTAGACATTGTGAAAATATTATGGATAAGGGGTTTTTGAGTTTTACTTCAAAATGTCTCTATTTCGTCTTATTAGAGGAGTCCCTCCAAGATTTTGAAGTCCCTATATCAGCTTTCTTTAAATATTAGATGGCAGATTATAACCGAGCATTGAATATAGTTCAAAATGCATACTTGACTGTGAATGTTGGCTGATTACCTAGAAAGGTCAAATGAGATCATCTCAACTTTTAAGGCAATTAATTTTATTGGGTTGGAATTGTATCGTCAGGTTCTTTTTTTGACCTAACTGCCAATTGACAGTATCCTTGATCCATAGCTCCTTCCTTCCCATATAATCAGATACCTAAACTGTAGGACATCTTCAAAGTTCAAAATAAGATTATTTTGATCATGGTACCTAGAAACATCCTCCTTGGTGATATAAAAAATATATAAAAAGAAATAAGTTGATCATTTCTCATAGTTTTCTTTAACCAATACAGGGATTTATTCAAGAAAATTTCATTTCCTTTATAAGTGTGAGCTTTTTCAAGATTTACATATGTAAAGCTCTCTTATATTCCATGGTTTACAAAGAGACAACCAGCTTAAGTCAATATTGTTACTTTCTCTTTCTTCCTACCATCTCTAAAACTCTTGTTTTGTCTCTCCCATCCATCTCTTGTTCTTCTTTTACTTCTCCGACCGGTCTGCTGAACTAGCAGCCCACCAACATGGACTCATCATCATCATGGGATATGTCGTCGGCAGGCAGCAGCGGTGGAAAACCTTCACCCAAACGAGAACTACAAGGTCCTCGGCCAACGCCACTCAAAATCCGAAAAGATTCACATAAAATCAAGAAACCACCTATGGCACCACAACTTCAAAATCAACAACAACAATCTTATCAACAACCGGGGAATAGTCAACAGCGGCCGCCTGTTATAATCTATACAGTATCTCCCAAGGTAATTCATACAGACCCAAACGACTTCATGAAATTAGTTCAACGTCTTACGGGACCTTCATCGACATCATATTTACCTTCTCCATCAACTTCATTACCACAATCCTCATCGTCTGTTGATTTTGATGTTGGTGCAATTTCACCCGCTGCTCGTTATGCATCTATCGAAAGGACCTCACCTCAAGGGGCAGCCAAATTTAGAGTAGCCGAAGACTCGAGCATCATCGAAGGATTAGAAATGGGTTCGACCGTAGAGCGAACAATTGGCTCTAATACGAGTATTCTATCGCCGATTCCGTCGTCTCTCCCACCTATCTCGCCCAACTTTTTTTCACCAACAATTGATCCAAATTCTTTAAGTTTCGTACATGATTTCAGTCCATTTTTCAATAGTAATAAAAACTTATTTGATGGCAGTAGTAGTAATTTCTTGACTAGTCCTAGTACAAATTTTCTTTCACCTTCTATAACATCTCCTACTCCACCTTTTGATCTATTTAATCAATTCTTAGATCTTTAGTTGTGCTTAAAAAGTGTTAGAAAAAAAGGTCGAGAAAAAAGAAGTCATTGATGTTAAATTGTGTGAATACAAGATGAAATGTTGTTTCTTGGTGCAAGTGGTTAAAGGGTGAAATTAACAAATGCAGACAATATTGGGTTGAGGTTAGTATTTTGATGTGTTCGTTAAATGGGAGCAGATGAGAAGGGAGGTTGGCTCTAATGCCGTGGGTCATATAGCTCATAACACGGATACTCTCTAAGTTGTAATCTCCTTAGTTGTTGTTTTTTTTGCAATACACCCACCGATTGTTTGTGATTTGTAAAAATATCCCTTTTTAATTGGATTAATTACATTTATTTATTCTTTCATATCGGTTGTTTTTTAGCAGATTTTTTTTTAGCAATTTGGCTTTGTTTTTATCAAGTCCTCACGCTATGATGTTGGGCGCAATCTCAAACTGAGCCTAGCATCAGCACAATTTGAACGTGGCGTTGGAATTAGAAATGCCGCCCAGTTGGATCTTACAATCTTCATATTGGCCGGTCTCATTGGAAACTTGCTAAAACCCCAAATCTATCATGCACAACCTACATCAGCCAAGTTTGGTGTCCTTTTAGCCAGCATTGTGATGCTGTCATCGGAGCGAGCATCTTTAGTAGTTGGTGATGATTTAATATTTCTTATGTCTTTCGCTGATTGGCAAAAAAAGAATGGAAAGGTAAAACTTTGCAGCAACTAGCAAGGAAACCAAGTTTTCTTTTTTATAATGTCCATCTCCAAGAGGAAGATCCCACTTGTTCCAAATTCCAACCACTCATACCATCAATCATTGGTACTTTGATTATAAAACTAGCCCACTATATCTTTTCTTTAACATACAATATGCTTTCTAGCGTGTCATTACGCTCATCCTGTGAGGTGTACACAAAATTAATTAGCAGATTTATTGAGGTTTACTAAGTAGATGTATTGAACCTCGCTAATTCTAGACCTACAACTAAGTTAAATAAAAAATATTTTTAAATAAAAATAGAAATCTATTGTCTATCTAATTTTATTAATGGTTAATTTATTCATAATTAATTAATATTAATCAATTTAAATGATAATTAAATTAGTTGGTGATTCATATTGAATTATAATTAGTGTTAGGTGGTAAGAATTAGAGTAATTTTTTTAAAAAAAAGTTTGAAGAAGAAGAAGTTAAATTTTTAGGGTTTTGTGATTTTGGTACCAAAGACGAAATTTAATTGTGTCAACGTATATTCTAGTGGTCAAGAAGAAACGGGTGCATCTACATATCACCAATCGGATTATCGTGCTTTCGATCCTATCGATTTGGATTTTTGTTGGATGAACAAGAACGTGTAGACCAAAGTATAGTTGAGAATTTTAATCAAGTAAGTGAAGAATCAAACTAGAAAAATGAAGATCTTAATGTTTCCAACCGTCAGGTATATGTGTTAAGGATCTCAAAACATGTATTTAGAGTATATAATCTCCAAAAAAGTGAATATTTTGCAAACATTGAGCTATTTCCGGCTTACGTATTACCCAGAATCAGCGGTTAAGGTGACACCACACCCGTCGATCCCAAATCTTCTCAAAAATTATGAACCGGAATCGGTGGATATGGTCATGAACAACAACCGATTGTGGTTTAGATTTGGGAGAATTGGTAGGTTAAAAAGTCGGTTTTTATGGACACATATATCGACCTATTCTAATTGGAAAAGTGGCCAGAAAAACTTCGCTTGGTTGAATGCTAAAATCGGCACACAAGTCAGTTCACGTGTGCCAATTCCAACACTTGGAATTTCCCCCCAAAATCATGAATGGGTGAAATCAGTGGATGTATGTAAACCTAAAGGTCGATTATTAAGAATCATCCAACACGATTATCCGCCGATTGTGTTGGCCTAATTTTTTGATTTATATTGTAGATTGTTCAAGTGCTCGGCGACGACCAACCTGAACCTGTTTTCATATGGGGCCTGATAATTATGCCCACTACTACACTGATTTGGTGTGGGTAAAGAAGGATGATGCAAGAACATGGTATTTGTACAAAGCCATGGAGATAAAATATGCATTAGTCTTACGCCGTAGTTCGAGGCATGATCGTTTAGAAATCTTTTACGAGAGAAGTGACAAAAATAAAAGACACATAGCAAAGGACAAACCATATGTGAAGAGGACGTCGAGGGTTCTACACGAGTAAGTCAAAGAGGCATGATTGCCCGTTTAAGATTATAGTGCATAGACTCAATGGTGTATATAATCTTTCTAAAGTGAACAATGGTTGTTATAATCATGATGAATGAGTTAAATTATTCGACACTCTCCATAAACAAAACGAACTTGCTACACTAGTAAATTACAAAAAATGGAACTCTCTTTATTTCCAGTTGCGAGATTCAATTATCAATGCAGCTTCGAAATGACTAAACGGTTCGCCTCTCCATTTGGTATATTCCTCTTGCACTCAAACATGTCCCCTTTGTGTTCATATAGAAACTCCTTGTACTTGTAATACAATTTTCTAACCGCTAGTGTGCGAGAAGAAACATACTCATCTCCATAAGATACAAGTGATTTCCTGTACTTACCGTCCCACTTGGGTATGAAAGGACCCGTATTAACAAGATTCCATAATATACTATCATGTCGGCTCTCTTCGTGAAAATCCAACACGTTGTAAAAATTTATAACTCATTCGCTCTCTCTCTCTTAACATCTAGTTCTTTTTGTTTGATTCAGTCGTTAATTTATTTGGCGGCTTTTTTTAGTATCTCTTCTTTCATATCAACAATCAATTTGGTAGTTGATGATGATGGGTTAATCACTGTAGTATGATTTCTTCTGGATGAAGCAGTGAATGATAGAGAAGAATTTATTTGAATAAATTAGTGTATGATGGAAAATGGGCCAATGGCTACATTAAAAAAAACTAGTCGTTGAACCGAAGTTTCACCATATACAATGAAAAGTAACACATAAGACGTAATTAAACCATTTACATGAAATTTACTAATTCGAATTGACTCAATTATAAGACATAATTGAAACATTAGTTAATTCATTTATCCATAAAACCAATTAAACGTTGTTTTCATTATAAACCTTAAAAAATAAGCATAATCTATTGTTTATATATATATATAAACATCCATAAACTAAATCATTTTCAGCACCATCTCAGTTATCACCATCAGCGGCAGTATTGTCAGCACCACCATCAGCGGCAGCATTGTCAGCACCATCATCAGCGGTATCATCTAGATAGAACATTGGTAAGCAGTTTTTCCACAATGTCATATCCTCTTTTTTGCTTGTTACAACACGAATAACCTCGTCAAATTCTTCCAAAAAGAACTCTCCAAGTAGCTTCATTACTTGCTACAGCTTTGTCTCTCTTCCAAAACCAAAATTATATAGG
Source organism: Papaver californicum (assembly GCA_023531435.1). NCBI lineage: Eukaryota > Viridiplantae > Streptophyta > Magnoliopsida > Ranunculales > Papaveraceae > Papaver > Papaver californicum. The sequence continues at coordinate 7,212,778 of JAJJMC010025396.1, read as the reverse complement.
CTTCGACTATCTTTCTACATCACATTAACGGACATATGTGTAATTGGCACTCCTCTTGCGATTGTTATCCATGTCTACAAAGATTAAATTGAAGAAAAAAGATAAGTATGGCTAAAGAGAAAAAAATCAAAAAGTTCAAAAACAATGATTATCCATATCACTACTGGTGCTATTAATTGCTACCAATTGACAACAACTACTACTACTAGTTCTAGCAATCACAAATCGCTAATTTAATTAACAAAAAACGTTTAACCACTAAAATGAACAAAATATAATCGGTGGATAAGACAATATGTAACCACCAATTCTTAACTAAAAGTGAACAAAAAAAATTAGTATATCCAGATTCGTTGGATACGGCAGATCGTATCCACTGATTCTCAACAAATGATATGTTATTTGTTAAAGAAGAATATGAACAGAAATCGACGGGTAAGCATGTGTCTTATCCAACGATTCTCATTTGAGAAAAAGAAAATGAAATGAAAAGATAGAATCATTAGATACGATCTGTTGTAATTAATAATTCTGGGTATGGTAATTATACGAGGAAAATGAAATGAAATCGTTCGATGTATGTTGTTGGCTGAATAAGTTGGGTTGGAAGGACTGCCAAGTTGCTTTAGAATTTTGATTGAGGAGAATTGGGACGAACTGCAGATTGATAGAGATTGGAGTCAGTGAGGTGGATTTCTTTTCAGGATTGTGAAGGTAGGGAGACCTTTATTTAAAGCTTTCCACAAGAAAAAATGAATTTTTGGTGGGCAGGCAGTGCTCGAATGAAATTGGTAGCATTATGGATTTGGGATTGGGTGATTTTGGTTGAGGGTTATACATTTTTAGCCCGAAACAGTGTTGTAGTTTCTGGATTTTACGGGGGGTACTCAAATAAGATTTCAAATGACTTCTGGAGAGTTTCCAAATCTACTGTTAGTCCATAGAGATATTTCGAGAGTCTCCTAATGTCTTTTGTTATTTGTTAGAGATTTTTAAATCATTTAAGTTCTCTAAAAATCCATGTTACTGGATTAGGATTTCATAAGAGTCACTCCAATACCCTTGTTATTCGAAGGAGAATTAAAAGTCATTGATTTATTGTTTTCAGAGAGTTGGGAAGACTTTTTTTAGGAAAACAGGCATGATAGATATCTCTCCCTAAGAGATGATATTTTGGAGACTTGGAAATTTGGGGAAATTTATTTTTGAGAGTATGACCAAATTTTTTCTCTTTTTTTGTTTGAGATGATGACCAAGGAACCAGCCATCTTTCTGAAAATTAAACGAGACAACAACGAGAAGATGTTAACCAGTGGCGAGATATCATAGCAAATAAAATGTGGGATGAGTGGAATAAAAAGAAAGAAAACTTAGGCATATGACAACAATGAGATTTATTTTGACAATGAACACATATTTTACTAGGTATTCATGTTACTTTTATTAACATTATAGAGTGCATAATAAAAAGTCGGTAGATGTTTTGAATTTTTAATTGGATTTTATACACTTTTTTGTCTCTATAAATTACAAAGATTTCTTACAAATCTTATTTTTGTGTCTCTACAAGTCACAAAAACTCTCTAAAATACTCTCAAAGAATCACTAAAAATCTCTAGATTTTCAGAGAATCTCCAGAGTCACTCAAACAAAAAATCTATAAAAGTCTTCAGAAATCTCATTTGACTACCCTTTATGTGTGATCAGATAATTTTGTCAGGAGTTTCTTGTTATAGCGGGTGGATGTTTATAATTCTTTGTGCCACCGGAGGAGGGAGTAGATCCAAAACATTTCACGGAAGCTTTGTTACTTGTGAATTATTATTTTTAATGTAAGTGTAGGTCCAAAACATTGAATATATGGTTAACACCCTAATAGCCGTCACAAAGATTATTGTTTTCTTTTGTAATTTTAGTAGATTTTCTAATTGAATAAGATGTTGTTTTTTTTATTTTTGGTGTCTTTTGATACATTTTTTCACCATTTTGGTGATTTTATCTTCGCTTTTTGGGCGATTCTTTCTTCGCCTGATAAGCGATTATTTCTTCATTTTAATGGGGATTTGTTCAATCTTTCTTGGTTGTTTCATGGCTTGTTATTCGAGATTCGAGAACATCGACGATTCAACACAGCATCACTTTGAGTTCATCTTCAACAAAAGAGATTTAGGGCACCGGGTTTTTCGTTCATATATACAAGATTAAGGGCTAAGCACTCCTTTCTTTTTGGAGCATCTGTTATTAAAGAAGATAAACATTCAAAATGGTCGGAACCGATTTCGGATTGTATTATTTTTTCTTTTTACTTCTTATACAAAAATTGGGTACCTTTGCGGTATGTTATTCTTTCTCTTCGCGACTTCTATGTAATTGGTATCTTTATTTGTATTTGAGTGTTGTTGTTTTTTTAATTTTTTTTTTCTTATAAATAATCGTGTAATCTCTTTTTTGGATTGAATGAAATGTGGTCTGGTTGTTCAAAAAAAAAAAGTTAAAAAAAAAAGTAATTAAGATATTTTATAATCTGTCTTCAGTCTCTTGATTATACAAATAAAAGTTTAGTCCAAGGTTAAATGAATCATTCACCGTCAAATTAGACAATTACGTGCAAGTTGTTATTGTACTACTAAACTGATAGATTAATACTAATTATCATAGAAATAATAGAATAATATTTCCTTCATTTTTAAAAAAGTATTACTATCAATTTTTTAATTTGGTCTATTTTTAGGTTAAAATAAAAAACTGATAGTAATATTTTTTTAGAAACAGAAAGAGTACTGAATATTGATAAATGATGATGAGCAAATCTAATGACTTCCCCAGCATTCTAATCCCATGCTTTTAAGTATAAATCGCATACTTAAAACTAAAACGTGCTTCAAAGGGTGCCATAGCGAGAGTAATTGCTTTATGGAAACATTCCAACCTTGTAACATAAAACGTTACAACTAAGTAAAAAGAGACAAGAATTTTTGAATAGAGGGAATTCACCGGTCATGATGATCTGAGTCCGAATTCATAAGGAACTAAATATTTTCTTCATAGTTCTACAGGAACAGAATTCAAACATTTCTACAAAATTTTATTTACATTCTTAATGGTCAATTATCAACCACCACAACAATCAGTGCTCAAAACCAATATCCCCAAATTAACCTAACCAAGACATTCCACCTTGCCTTGCCAAATATGGATCCTACTTATTCTGCCCCACAGGAAAATCCAGTATGAGTCTTCATTGGATTCAGGATTTTGAAATGCAATGTAAATAGAAACCCCACCTCACACCTTGGCTACAGTAGACTTCCATGTACCGCCAATCAAAGTGCCAACCCTTTCTCCCATTATGGCTTTAGAGATATTACCAGGCTTGGATAAATTGAAGACAACAACTGCAACACAGAAAATTTGTGTTACGAAGGCTTCATTTAAATGGTTACAATGACATGCAAATAAGCGGGGTTAACTTTTACACATACCAGGAATATTGTTTTCCTGACACAATGTGATAGCAGTCATGTCCATCACTGATAGATCCTTCACTGTAACATCTTGATAACTTAGAGTATCAAGAAGGCGAGCTTCGGGGTTCTTTTTAGGATCTTGATCATAAACTCCATCCACATTGGTAGCTTTCAAGACAACTTCTGCGTTGACTGAAATGCCAGAAATAAATTGTTATTAGCTTGCAAGATTTGGTGAGCCACTAGTTCGAATATATTAGTAAAGGAACAAGAAAAAATTGACGGTAGCTCCATTTATATGGACAAGATCCTACTAACATATGCCATTTTAAATAGTTGATATGATCTACCATGTTCCATACAAATACCGCAGTTGATTTTAGTGGGAGGGAATATTTTGACTCACTTTCTGCACAACGAAGGGCTGCAGCTGTATCTGTGGTGAAAAAGGGATTTCCAGTTCCTGCTGCAAAGATCACGACCCTTCCTTTCTCTAAATGCCTGACAGCCCTTCTTCGTATGTATGGTTCTGCAACTTCAGACATGCGAAAAGCAGTTTGGACCCGTGTTGGAATGCCAATGCTTTCCATTGTTGCCTGCAGGAATATTGCGTTCATAACAGTTGCCAGCATCCTACAAAGATAAAAGATTTTGTCATGATTACAGAAGCCAATTGCCGAAGTTTTAGGATATGGAGGAAAGAAAGTAATAATAAGAGGAAACACAAAATGGACTGAGAAAAGATTGATGGAAAAGATGTCGAGCGTCAAATACTAGCCTATTAAAAGTTCATTGATAGTTAATGCAGATGGATGGCCTAACATGAAAATTTATTATCATGGTTCATAATTTTCAAAAAAATATGCTGAACGAGTCCGTTACAGATTTTGGAGCTCAAAGGCTTTAGAAGGGAACAGTTTGTCTCTATACGTAGTACTAGCTGAACATCTCAATTTATCTAGTTTTGTTATTCCTAAGTGTTTTCGTCGGAATATTATCTCACAGTTTCTCAACTAAATAATACATTTGGCTGACGTGAGATTTGCAATGGTGCTTGTACTGAGTTCAAATTATGCTAGAACCAGATATTCAGATTTGGCTAATTGTTAACTTCAAACAAAAATTGTGCAGCAATTATAACTATTTTTATGTGCCATACCAAGCAGAATGAAGTAGCCCTCACTCCACTAAGAAGACAAACATCCGTAGCCTAAATTTCAGAAGGCATATAGATATGTAGTTGGTAATACATGTACCACCTTAAACTCAATGTTTGCAACAAAAACTGGTTGGGGATACAACTTTTGTTTCCATCAACCTCAAAAACCTCTGCGGGTACAAACAAAAAAGAGTTCTGCCACATGCAAAAGCAATCATAAGAAAACTAATTCATTCATACCCAATGTAATCGGCAGATGAGCGTTCAAGGCCACTACATCCAGCCCAAGATGCTCCACGAAAGATATTTCCCCCACCAACCACTATGGCGACCTGAAGAAGATCAGATCATCATGAGGATCATAAAAGTAAATAAACCCAGCCATTCAGAACTCATGCACTGGTAATGTGTTCAATTGTAGACCCACAACAGAAGGACTCAATCAAGTTATAGATGAGGTTGATTTTATAGTCTCTCTAGATCATGTTTCACAGGGTCGACCCACACGTTCAATTCGGTGATTGCACTTTTTTCTTAGTCATCAAGTCCAATCTCCACTCTCATGTATCCACCCAAAAGTATATTATAGTATAATCTAACAAGTCAAAAAGAGAAGCATAGGCAATGTACTTAATAAAATCATACAAGACTATGACATTTACCTCGATACCTAGCCGGGTAACAGATGCAACTTCCCTCGCTATAGACATTGTAACCTGTAGAAGCGCAACAAGTACTAATGAATGACCAAATAAACCAAAAGCAAAAAAATGAATAGATACTTGGGTCCTCTTATGTTCCCACCTTCGGATCAATATTTTGTGCTTGGTCTCCGGATAGTGCTTCTCCGCTTACTTTGAGCAGGACCCTTCGCCATTTATACGACGGCTTGGTCATAGCAGCTTCATCAGCTGTGAAACCAAATGGGGGCATCATTGACATGTGTGGCTGCCTGAACGATACATAAAATCCATAGTCAAAAATTCTACTGAATTATCTGAACAGTAAAAAAACATTTCATCAACATGGGTGAGAATACTAAACGGCAATTCAATCTTCAAAGATACTTAAACGAACCAATAGCTAAGTACGCCAAGGCAAGAGGACAAAACACACACGCAGAGAAGTAAAAAAATGAAGGGTTAAACCCTAAAACCCTACTTTGCAAAACTACTATCAATTTTACTCACTTGGGGGTATCTAAAGAAACTTCAATTAGTAACATAGTTGGCATACCTGGGACTGATTTGGTCTGAGAGTGGACCCATTTCCGATGCAGAACAGCTAAAAATAACTCTTCTGTTAGGTTTTCTCTGAGAACTCATACTCAGAACATTGTTCAATTTACTAGAAAACAAAGATGGTGAAGATGAAGATGATGATAAATTTGTATTGAAAGATAAAGCAGAAACTGAAGAAGAAGACGAAGAAATAGCCATCATTCCAAGCTTATTGAAGAAAAATAAAACAGAACTTTGAGTTTCTAACAAAATTTTAGGGTTTTGTTACAAGTGATAATTTTGGTTTATGTGTTCAAAGAGAGATTTTTCTTGTCTTGTTTTTTTCATGGAAGGAAGATAATGTCCTTTTCTATTGAAATACTTTCAAAAGAAATATCCAAAGTGTGGGAAACCCATCTATACTTATCATAACCGTTAAATATTCCTCGTGTTACACAAATATATTCGATAGAACGGGTCTGTTAGGTAACACGAATTTGTGCCTATAAAGGAGTGTGTATCGTTCACCTTAGTTTTCTTATCACAATAGCGTAGTCATACTCACCCACTTGTAACAGACATGCAGGTGAGGTGACTTTACTATTACCCCTGAGCAAATTCAGAATGAGAAAAGATGAACCGTTCGAATCGAAGTAGAGACCACTCGATTTTGCCACCTGTACGTTCGCTCTTGTTACTGTACTTTATAACCTGAGCAAGGTCAGTGTACCACTACCATTCCTCTCACTATCCCCCCGCGACAATAAAGAAACCGTAAACAACTGTAGTAGTACTATTTACAGCTTCATTTAAGCTCATGTTAAGCAACCCACGCATTACTCTTCGATTCTTTCTCTTTTTCAGCACCCTAATTTCTTCAATTTCATCGGAAGGAAGAAACATCGTGCATCATCATCACAGGTGAGGTATCATCTCATTTCCCAGTCCAGTGTTTGTTTTCATTTGATTTTTCAGTAACTTAAGGATTTATTTTTTTTCTGATTTTTTTTTTTTTGCGATATTCTGAATGAGTTTCTCTTGTTTGCTACTTCATTTGTGGAGGTTAAGGATTTCTTTCATGCATGTATGTACAGAATCATCAAAAATATTCATCTGATTTGATCAGTAATGGTTCGTATAAGTAAGAGAGTTGCAGCAAAATCATCATCCTCCACGCCGTCACACTTTCTCAATCCAGGTTACAAAGGAATCCACAACAAGTGTTTCGCTGGTAGAAATGTGATTTCTGAGAGATTTATAGATTATGAATCATTTCCTAAATACCCAATTCTGAAATGTTTCAATGGAGAGAACTTGGTTAGTAATTTTCTTCATGTAGAAGGTCGTGCACCTCTGAATCCAGTCCGTTTGTTTTACTCTCAAATACATTCGTTTTCTGAAAAAGAACAATCGTTTCAGACGTTTATTGAGGGTAAAATACATAAAATTACTCCTGATGTTATTGCTGATTTTCTTGGTTTGGTAAGACCTAATCAACCTGTTCCTTACCCACCTACTAGTGAGAATGATTTGGTTGTGTCAAAAGATAAGTTTAGAAAAGCAGTTTATCTGAATGAATATCGAGACATGCAATGTGATCCGCGTAAGCCAACATGGATTAAAATGAAGCATCTGAAACCTATCATCAACGTTTTGGTTAAGATATGTCAGTTGAATATTCTGCCTAAAGGAAGTAATTACCAGATTACTAACTTGGAATCGGTTTACCTCTCGTTTTTACTTCTTCATGGATATCCTGTTGATCTCTCATATGTGATTTGGCATACAATGGCTTATAACGGTTGTCCAAATGCTCGGACTGGCAATCTTCCATACGGGATCATAGTTGGTCGTTTGTTATCTTATCTTGGTCATCCGGTTATGGCTAATGCACGATGTGCCGATATCCCTGATCCATTGGATCTGAAAATGTTGGCTCGCTATCATCTTCCTTCTGATCCTAATTGTGTTGGGAAAGGACCAGACACTGAGACGCATTCTACTGCCACTTGTCACCCTCCTACTTCTTCCTCTCGTGATGAAGGCGATCTTCACGTGCTTCCCTTTTCTGTTGATCCTCCCCGAGAGTCATCTTCGCAATTTGATCAACATCGTCTCTTCGAGTCTATGCAGTCCATTCAGCATACCATGGGGATTATTCTTTTTCGTTTTGAGCAGCAACGTGAAGTGATAGATCGTATAGCTCGTCAACAGGATCACCTTGCTCAGCGTCAGGATCGATACCATGCACTATTGATGCATTATATGCAGCGTGCCTACCCTGATCAGGTAATTCCATATGAGGGCAACAATGTGGTCTCACCCTTGACATCTTTTGGCGTTCTTTCATTTTTGTTGATCAACGTGTACATATATAGATAACATATTAGATTGTGTGCACAATGGTATCTGAATTTCTGTGTTCTTGAATTCTTTACCAAAGCTTGTGGTACTTCGGTGGCTTGATTACTTTTTATCGCTATTTATAAGTATCCAGTGTCGAAGTTGATAGATTGTGTGCACACTGTTATTGAACATATTTGATGTGTCTTGCAGGTTATGAGTACTGGTAGGTTTTGTTGCTTAGACCTGAGTAGAAAGAAGAAAAAAAAGTTTCTTAGGTCCATGACACATTGTGAAAGTTTTAGTACTTGGTCAATTCACCATTGAGATTCTGTTGTTGATCAAATAGTAATAAGGTCGATGTTAGCTGCCACGCCTCATGTAAGCTTTAGTTTTGACTTTTCAGCTTGCACATTGGATACCCGAGGAATAGAACTAGAATGGTATATGAGCACAAACAAGAAGGAACGGAAGGAAAGCACTTACGCTGGACTCAAATAAGTGAAGAACTAGTTTATTAATGAAATTCGCTCCCCTGGAACAAGAATACCTCTAAGTTGTTTTGTTTTTTTTGTGTGAGGGTCTTCCGTTTGTACCTCTGTTTCCTTGCTAGATATTAGTTTTCCAACATATTGGAATTTTTCCCCTCTTTCCTTCGAGTTCTCTTGCTTATATTGTAGTCTTTCGAGTAGGATAGCTTTGACCATGACAAGCACCTCCTCATCAAACACCAAAACAGCCAATTAGATCACAAGATGACTGTCATAGTAAATTGAACTGAGATTCAAAAAAATGCGATAAACTAAATACTTTGTTATTTAAATGCCACTTTTAACTTCCTGGTTGAACTAAGTTGGAGGCGGTTTTCTTGCATTAGACTCATAGAGGCAAAAAAAAGAATAACATACACAGAGACGCTCAACATAAGGTCCATTTAGATGGGAACGAGCAGATGAAGACTATTTTGACATGTAAAGAAGGAGCTACCTAAATCCAGGAGAAGCTTAGACGGCTGCGAAGAAGGTTGATAGAGTTTTTCAGTGTAGGGTGGGAATTTTATTCTCGTGAAAAAATCTATCCCCTTCCAACCTTGTCTTCCGTTTTGCATTGCATGAAAGTGAACTTTGTTTTCTTATTGATCTTTGAAAGTGGACTTTTGACTTTATGGAACATCATTTGATCCTGTAGTATGGAAAGGAATTTAAAAAAATCAGATTTATATGATGTTAGTTTAAACTTATGAACGCAATTAAGAAAAAAAAATGAGAATCAATGCATGCTTTCCTTTTGTCAACATTCCTTCCAAGTAGTTTAAGAACTGAAATGCCTGGTGAAGAGCTCAGATAATATTTTTACGATAATTTCAGAATAATCTCGGTGACCATTTCCAGTCAAACTTGTTACAATTATTTCCTGAGTTTTTTTGTTTTTTTTTGTTTTTAATGATTTGTACCGATAAGGTAATTGCTTTTGGATGAATATATGTGTATGGATATGTTTTATTTATTTGTTTTAATATGCAACAACAGGTAAAGCCTGTTTGCCAGAAATGTGGTGACTCAGGCTATGCTGAACTCCTAATTTACTGCCATTTGTGTCGAATTTCTGCTGAGCATCGGTATGTTGAGCAGCAGCCCATCTTCCATCTGTTTTGCGGTGCCCGATCTTATATCACTCATGTTATACCGACAGCTTAACACGTTTATCTGAAATTATTCTGTGACATTAAATGTACTTTTATTTTTCCTTTTTTATTTTTTTTCTTTCAGCTATTGTTTAAACAAAATACCTAAGGAGGGTGACAACGAAGCTATATGGACATGTGATGGATGTGAACAGACAACTGGACTTGAATCCCAACAAGGTGTTCAAGCAACCAGTCCAAGAAAAGTAACTGAAGAAAAGTCAAACAGAGGCAAGAAAAGGAAAAGATTTTACCAATCCATGATTGTTTCTCGTTGATCAGGTGTTCAGGTATGGTTGTTTGGTTTTATCTTTCCTTTCCTTGCTATATTATATCTGATATGTTAAAACTGTGGTCTTCGGTTGCTTAGCACACTGACCTAATCTTTGTTAGTAGCATTGGTCAATTAGATGCCACTACTCTTTTCTTCAATTTGTTTTACTTTGAAGTTAGTGTAAGGTGTGTCTACAAGTATGCTACTTAGTATTCAACTTGTCCAAATTGTTTCATGGCTAATATTTCTGCAGAGTTAAGGTAATGGGAGTTAAAGAAAGCTAAAGGTTACATGCAGACGAGGAGGAAAGGATTCAGGCCTGCCAGTTGAATTGTTCACACTTCTATGGAATCCGCATGAAGCATTTTTCAGGGTAGATAAAGGAATTGTTTTACCATGTTAAATTTGGTAGTAGTTAATTGCACTTAGATTTTGGTCTGGCAGTGTAGGTACTTCGGACAAGAGTCAGTCTAGGAATCTTGGTGTGTGTATAAATCTTTTTGCATAAACTAGTTATCTTCTTTGAAGAATTTAGCTGAGAGAAAAGTGTATTAAATGCTAGGAGAAACTGGATAGGAGTGCAGTGTTGCAGATATGCTATTTGATCTCGAAGTGTTTCCTTTTCTTATTCGCCCATGCATCATTATCTTTTTGTGAAGTCAATGTCTGTGTATTTTACACAGTTACCTGAAACAGGTAAACTTAGAAATCGTATTCATCCTTTGTTGCTGTTTTAAGAATAAGAAAGTCTTATATAACTTGAAAAAAGGAACTAAACAGCGCAGTAAAAATTAGCTACAAGCTCTAGTTCATGGTAGATGCTAATTTAGTAATTTTCCCATCTGGGCCCCTTTGTTCTATTACTCTTCTTTTTTTCCGAAAGAAAAAAGAGAACTGCCAGAAAACAGCTGCTCAGTAACAAGGTTTGGTGCCGCAGAGTCAAGACTAGCCTCATGCAGCACCGCAGGAGAACCCATAGTGTTTACAGACTGAAATCTCCCATATGTTCGTTGTTGGCCACTAAGTTGGCTAGATTATAAGCCAAGTAGTCTTGATTCCTTTGAACTCCAGTAAGATTTCCCAAAACAAAAGTAACAACTTTAAAGTGGAATGATTTTTTGAGGGACCACTCAAAGAGACCCTGATGTGCTTAGGTCATCTACTCTACAAAGTTAAGAGGTGTTCTAATGATAGGAGATAACTAAAGTTAACCTTTAATAAACTTAATCTAATCTAATAATCACCTAAACCTAATCATATTTAAATCTAATAATAACCCTAAAACTATTTCATAACTTTAAAAAAATAAAAAAATAAAATCATTCTTCTCCTTCTCCTAACCGAGTTTTCTTTTGAAAATTCTTCTTATCCTCTTTTTCCTCTTTATCTTCTATAAACGATTAAAAACCGATTTATAAACGAATTTCATCGTCGATTAATCTTATCGTCTATAAATGACTCGTATTAAAAGTTGTTGAAGAAATATACAACCGAATCCTGGGATTGCGGTCATTGCAAATCAACTGAATCAACAAAATCAACCATAAATTGAAGAACCGGTTGAAGCGGAAGTTCAAGCCGAAATCGAGACTCAAACGAGATAACCAAATCCTAATTGTTCCAGTATGCATATTATAAGGTAATTCCCGACAAACCCCTTCTTTTTATGCCTTTTTGATTATTAATTAGAGTAGAAATCATAAAAACTAGGGTTCAAAATGTGGTACCAGTGAAATGTTCAGTTAGATTAAAAAAATCACCATTTCGAGTCAACCGAACTTTCTGTTAGGATGAACATCAAGAACAGTTCGGTTGAGAAAAAAATTCAGAGGCTAGCCAAAATTTTAGTTTCTCAAGCCTTTTGAACTGAACTTTTTAGCTTGGAGTTCGGTTAGCTCGATAATAAGCCTTTTCAACTGAACTTTTTAGTCCAAAATGGAAACAAAAAGTTCGGTCAGCTTTTATATTTTGTTTACTAATCGAACATTACATTGTTTTAGAAAACTGAATGTTTGTGAACCGAACATTTGGTTTCTTGACCGAACTTTTTGTTCGATTAAATCGATAATAGGCTTTACTAGCCGAACTTTTAAGTTAATTATCCGACTTTTATGCTTTGTTATTCGAATTTAGTCAAGTATTTTTTGTTTTTATAGGGGAAAGTCGAAAGGTAAGCAAATGGTAGTGGCAGATGCTAGAACTCCAACCCCTCGCCACAACAAACATCTAGGAGCAAGGAAATGTGGAACTAAAGTTACAGTGAGATCTGGGTCGTTACCGGGAGTTGTAATCCGGGAAGTGAACCAAGCGATTTACCAATAAGTTGCGGAGGAAGATGTTGGACAGGGGAAGGATGAGTGTGAAGAGGCGTGTGTAGATTCAAATCATGTGTATTATGGTATGTTATCCATTATGCACATGTCGAGTTCGACAGTGTCACCATCTCAGTATTTTTCGAGAGGTTCTACCCAGAGACGGATATCATACATCTCCCATTTGGTGAGATGTGTATCACTCCTGACGACGTGTACATGATCACTGGTCTTAGAGTGGATGGGAAATGTGTTTTTGAAGGCTATGAAGACCCGAGGAGTTTTGAAAATCTTAAAGTTTAGCTGACAAGACGTTAGGGAGAATACGGCCACGGATGACAGTGGCGCTCCTTTAAAGAAGTTGAGGAAGTTAAAGTTGGTTGTTTTGAAAAGGGAGTTCGAAGGGAGAAGAAGGTAATTAGAGAGAGGAAAGTTGGTGATGGACAAGGACAAGATTAAGCACCATGTCACCGCTTACTTGTTGTATCATCTAGGGAGCTTATCTTCCCCAACACTTCTAAAAATAAGGTAGATGATAATTATCTCCATCTTTCGAAGGACCTCGATGCGGTCAATGAATACTCTTGGGGCATTCCGGTCCTTGCATTCCTTCAAGACCAACTAACGAGCGTTAATCGGATTAATACTTCACAAACCGTAGGGTACTATACTCCCTTTTATAAAATCTACGATATGCCCATACACATCGATTTTGTATAAAGATTTAGTAACTACCAATACACATGTTTGATGAATCAATATTCGGTTAAAAATAACCCAAAACAGGGGAATATTCAGTTCAAGAAGTAAATTTTTATTACGGCCGAAATTTTTTGGTATCAGCCGAACTTGTTATTTTGTGACCAAACTTTTAATGTTCGGTTGAGAATTGAATTTGTGTTTTAGAACTTTTGTTAATCTTGATTTTTTTTCCCTTAGGTGTGGGTGTACGGACACTTCCCTGTATGGATTTTCCTGATGCAAATGAAAGTTGGGTTACATGGGAAGCCGACGACATGAAAATACTTGTTCAAGCACACGCAGAAGAAGGTTAAAGGGAGTTCGTTGAGAAAGTTGAGGGCGATGTTAAATGATTTGACTGGGGAAGAAGTAACTTTTCACCCCTACTTTTTTGTTGAAGATGAGATATATGAAGTTACGACTTACTATGGGTGTTCTTTCCTGGCAATTACTCAATGTACAACTCTCGAAGAGTATTACGCTAGCTCTTTTGTGTCAGGAATATACCAATTGTGGGGAATGAAAACTTTACTTTGACGGAGAGGGGAACAAAGAACTCCGAGATTTTTTTTTAAGCCCAGACATGACCCAACTCCAACGCCAGATCACTGGAACAGAATGGAAGAATACCTTATTGCTGAAGATGAGTGAATATCTTTGGAGGCTATCCAAAGTGCCATTGGAGAAGGGTACATGGAAAGGTATCTGAGTATTACTCATCCCTATGTAATAAATAAAAAAATTCAAGTGAAGGCGGATAAGGCGAAGGATAATAAGGGAGTTGAAACCAGGAAGACGCCTACTTGCGACAAAGATGTGGGGAAGTTGTTCGACAGTGTGGTAAATAAAAACTTTCTATTGATGTTTTTCGATGTGTCATAAAGTATGATCTAAAATACATATTTTTATGTTTAATTTTGAATAGGTCAAGGCATGTAAGAATCTCTTATGGAAAATGATGACTAGAATACGCACGGAAGAGCCGATGTCGACAAAAGAACAAACAGACCTTTACAAAGAATGGAACAAAGTACCATCGCACATGAAGTGGAGCCGATCAATCCCAAGGATCCCAAGAGGAGCCGAAAACGAGGGGAACGTTCAAGTGAGGCTGCTGCTACTATAATAGAACCAAGTGGAGATGAGACCCAAACTAACGATGAACTGGAAGAACAAGCTCCTGCTATGAGACGTGGTAAAAGAGGTCGTCGCATTGGTCTTCGTGATGAGTGTGTGTTTGAAACATTTTAGTTAAGAATTCAGTATGTTTTTTTTAGTACAATTCGATGGTTGTGAATTTTTAGTTAATGGATTTCGTAATTGGGTTTGTATTAGACTTTAATGCTTCATAATTTGGTGCGAATATTTTGTTAATGAATTTTGTAACTGGTAGACACATTTTAGTGTCTAAATTGTACCTTAGTTTCTATTAAGTTAGTATTCGATTTTGCAAATATTACGTGTTTTTATGCTTTTGTAGGTACATTAGAAGAATAAAGATTTGTGGAAAAATTGGCTCAAAAAGTGATAAAGGCACCCAAGGACAAGTGTTATTTGGCACCCTAGAAGTGGATAAGGGGTACCCTCGAGTCAACTCGGTCAAACCTGGTCAAATCGGGTCAAACCCGAGGCAAATCGGTCAAACCGAGTTGACCAAGTCAACTCAGCACGGGATCGGGACGGGAGTCAACTGTGTTCAACTGTGAACTTCTAATCCACGTGAAAATTGAATTATTTTGCTTCCAAAGTATCCCACAAGCTAGAAGAGATTGATACAAGCCTCAACACGTCAAAAACAGAGAAACATTGGCCGGAAATCACGGGTAAAAACTAGTTTTCCGATTCCACCTAGGAGAGGGATTGTTTCATCAATTTGGGATAAGTATTACGAGTTTTATTGGGTTTGGGACTCTCCCTAGGGTTTGTAAACCCTATATAAACCAAGAGAAGCGAAGAAAAAAGGGAAGGAAAACCTAGAGAAGAAATCAGAGCAAGTACGGCCACTTCCGGTCGCCGCCGGTCACCTGCTGCTGGTCCGGCCGGCGTGTTCTTCATCAGCCACCATCGGAGAAGACGACTCAGCAACATTTATATCTGTTGCTGATTCAAACTGCTCCTGTCGCCTATTCTTTCAACCATTTATTGCTTAGAAACACTTCTGTAACGGCTGAACCCTGTTCTGTGACATTTATAAACGTATCTGTTCAGCTGTTGCACTATTATTTCACCTTGTAATCAACTTTTTGAGCAATGAAAAGATCTTTTGAGCAAGTTTTCTTCACCATGGGCTAAGTATATTTACTGGGATGATGGAGAAGGTTTTTCTCTCAATTTTATGTGGTAAGTCTATTTTTAATTAATTAATTATAATTCTTTACTTGTTAAAATTGCATAGTTTCGAAATAGAAAAACGGTTTTCATTCAGTAGTGGTGTTTTTGTTTGATGGGTCATGCTGGGTTGAAAACCTCTGATGTCCCATGCTTATGATTTACCTCTACTTGTTTGCATAAAACCTATTTTGGCAATATTTGAGCTTAATTTATTTAAAAGAATTCCCCGATTAATCACATAAATTGTTAGAAATAACTGATTCCTGATTCCTGGTTTTCCCCATATTTTCTAAAAATCATCTCTAGTTTATTTTCCTGATTTTTATTTAATTAGATTAAGTCCAATATTTTCTAAAATCATTACCTTCACAAGTTCGAGAATCGAACCTCTTATTTACCACTTTAAAAACTACATCAATTTTTGGCGCCGCCGACGCGGACTTGTTTTTAGGTTTAGGGTTTTAGATTTATTTTTAGGTTTTTATTTTTAGTTTTATTATTTTACTTTGTTCTATTTTACGCTTCTTTTGGTATTTCTCTTGTGGCTACAGGTTGGATTTTGGATCGAAAAGAAAGTACGCCAAAGTTTTGGAATTAAAGCTAAAGACTTGGAGTTAAAGGGAAAAGCTTAAAGAACGAAAAAGAAGATCGAAGATTTTTACTTTTATTTTTTTTATTAGATTTTAGTTTATTTTAATTAGTTTTAATTAGTTTTAATTAGTTTAGAATATTGTATTAGGGTTTTTATTAATTCTGTAATTTTTCTTTTATTTTTCGGACACTTTTTGAACATTATTTTTGGGACTTTGGACTTTTTATTGTTTTTAAACCCTACGGAAGGGTAGTTAAATATCAAACTGTGTGCAGGGAAGGACGACAATTACGATATTGTCTCGGCCCCTCGGGTTCGTACACTATTGAAAAGGATATTAGTGGCCCGAGTCGACTTCAACGGTTCATCGCCCGTCTAGTACGGGAGGTAAATTTCGACCAACCCACGAATCTCCTGTCAGTGGGTTTTCTGGACGCCTTTGTATGCATATATGTTGAGGACTGAATACGGAACTTAATTTTTGCATAGTAAAGGGCAAGGCCTGGCCATACAAGATAAGGTTTCGGATTTCATCACCGTCTCCTTCTTGCCCGCCTTAGGAAAACGAAACCTACACGAACCTAAGCCTAAAATCTTGACTAGAAAGAGACCGATAAGGTAACGAGCTTATAGGAAAATCGGTCGGAAGGACTGTATTGGTTACCTTATTAGCCTAACTCAAAAAACAGGAAGATTAGATTAAAGTTGATTAGAGCCGCCCTGTAACCCAGGGAAGCGTTGCCAAAGAGACAGGGGTATCAAAGCTCCATTGAGCTTCTCCTGTTTCTCTTCAACTTGATTTAACTCGGATTGTTCGGAGAGGTTCGCTAAAATTGTAACCAGTTGCCTTTTGAAAGAATAGAAGCTGGTCTAGAAACAATCTAAGTGGAACCATCATGCTTGTTGTTTGCTAGATTTAGGTTTGATTTGGTTGAGTCAGGGCACGATTGTGTTTGATTAATTGCTTGTTAGGATTAATTTTTGCATGCCAAGAACGCCCTTAAGGCGAACTTGGGATAGAGACCCTCAAGGTAGGACTTGTAGTTCACCTTAACCTTGAGAAGTCAACTGAGAGTGAAATAGTCACTCCCGAGACCGTGTCAGCAATGACAACTCTGAAGGATTTGTGGAATCCAACCAGGACCTTACGTCCATCTTGCATCAAGTTAGCCGCTACTGAAGCGAGCTACGAACTGAAACCCAAAATCATCCAGATGCTTCCATTATTCTTAGGAAAAGAGAACGAGAATCCCTATTTTCATGTTAGGGAGTTCGAGGAAATATGTAGCATAATCAGGATTAGAGACTTGAATGACGAGTCTATTAAACTTAGACTATTTCCCTTTTCACTAAGAGATAGAGCCAAGTCATGGTGGTATAGCTTGGCCCCTCAGTCGATTGAGACCTATGCCCAACTTACTTCATCTTTTATTCAGAAATTCTTTCCTAAGAACAGAATATCCTCAATTAGGCAGAAAATTTTCACGTTTTCTCAGCATGAGGGAGAGTCTCTGTATGTTTATGTAGAAAGGTTCAACGACTTAGTGTCCCAATGCCCAGACCACGGTTTAGATGAGTTAAGTCTAGTTCAGATTCTCTATGAGGGTTTGGATTATGCGACTGTAACCTTGGTTGAGTCCTTGTCGATCGGAGAAGTCGACAGTAAGACTCCTGCTGAGGCGATGCAATTTCTGAGTGACATCGCCGAGAAAACCCAGCAGTGGGAGAGCAATAGAAATCCCAACCCATTAGTATCCTTATCTAGAAGGCTAGAACTGGTCGAAATGAATCAAGCTAGTAGTTTAGAGCCCCAACCCAATCCAAGAGGCGTCAATGAAATGGCGACAGGTGAGAAATCATCCAGTCACGTGAATGCAGTCACGACCCTCAGGAATGGTAAATTGGTGGACAACGGGGTAACTGGGCCTGATAGTGGACATACTATAGTTCACCCTAACCCAATAGCCGAAGAGACTGATAAAGTCTCTGATGAGCCTGAGGAAACCCCTCGGGCCACCGATTTTATGCCTAGAGCCCCTTATCCAAGGTTGTTAGCACCTACTAGGAAGGACTCCAGCTTAGAAACTGTCAACATGATAGAGACCCTAGTTCAGGAGACATTACCAAACACTTTGACAGAAGACCCATTAGAGAAATGTCGAGCCCACTTTGGATTAGATTTTCATGAGTTGGACTTTAAGCATGACCCACCAGATACCCTGATAAGTAGTGAGTTAGGCCCATCAGAAGAGGAATCCAAACCGTCTAGTGAGATGGAGCTTAGGCCCAACCCATTAGAAGATCCATTAGAAAAATCCCTAACCAACTACAGATTTAATGGCGATAATGATAGGGTTATTGATGAGGTGCGTACTTTGTTAGGCTTTGAACCACTGGATTGTAATTTAGAAGAAGCAATTGACTATTTTCGAGAATCTGACGATCCGGAAATGAGGGAAATTGTTATTAGTCTATCTAGAGACACTGAAAACTGTAAGTTTGGGGGTGACTATCATACTCCATGTGCTGTACCTTTAACTCGTAGAAAGGTCCCTAGCTTGGGACCTGACATAGGCACCGCTGCAATTTTACGAGATCATCCTCCAGCTAGATTTACCGATCCTCAGTTGCCAGAAACCCATCCTCAGGTCGATGTGGTTTACCTAGATAGGGATCAAGGTGTACTCGGATCGTTTATCCTCTTAGCTTGCTGCAGTTTACTTCTACTGTGGGGCACACTATTTGATTCAGATGACCCACAGTTGTTCCGATTATTGCTATATGATTTAAGGGGGTGACTAATTCTTTTCTAGTCTGGCTGAAGACTTTAAACTTAGCACTTCTTGGGAGGTAACCAATGCTCAGGCAACACGGTACTATCTTCCCTCATTTTATTATTTTTGTCCAGTTCTTTACTTAGAAACATTGAGGACACTGTTTAGTTTAAGTTTGGGGGCAAGGGAGTCTTTTTAGGAATAATAAAATTCGGAATTTAGCAACTTTTGAACATTTCAGGGTGACACTAACCACTCTAAGTAGATGGAAACTTAGCCATTTTGCTATAAGGATTGGTGTGCCCAGCTAGATGGTCTATTCATAAAGGAGACAGAGTTCAGGTGTTAGAAATAACATGATAGTTGTCACCACCATATCACGTTCTGTTTTATTATTTGCAATTTCGTGTTTCTCTGAGAGTATTGGTGGGTCCTAGCATCGACGTGTTAATTAGCGCTGGAATGACATTTAGTGTGTTGAGATCATGCCCCACATGAATAATACGTTAGTGTTTTAGAGTTACGTGTGTGGTCCCCCTGTCTCCGTCGCCTAAGCAAGCGTGGAACGCAGGATCCATGGGAACACACATGTATTAGGTGTCAAAAAAAAAAAAAAAAAATCGAAAAAAAAGTTAAAAAAAAATTGAAAAAAAAAATAGTATTTGGTATTTTAAAGTTCTCCCTGTCTCCGTCGCCTAAGCAAGCGTGGAACGCAGGATCCATGGGAACTTGTAAATATTTTAGTTAGTAGTAACCGTTGAAAATAAATGGGGAGTATCTCGACACACTAGGTTTCATCTTGGTACTGACCTTCAGACAGATATGGGACACATCGTTCGCCTCAGTCAACATTTGCGACCTTCTACAGTCTACGTTCATCTTCTAAGTCTTTTCATGTGATGGGTGGTTAAATAAATGTCTGAGTAGAACTCTGTTGTCTTAGATATGAATATTAGTATGCTTGAGTTAACACTCGTGTACAGTGATTGGATCCATAAAGGGTAATGGTCCCTATAGCCGAATATCTGAGTAGCCAACTAACTAGCTTGTTTAGTGTCTATCCTTAATCGTTCACGTGTTGCTAAGATCTAGATCCAGGTTTTGTGGGTATACCTCTTGTAAACCCTCACGAGACAAAACTCGTCCACTAGGGACACCTAGGGGTTTAACGGCTTACTGCATATGCTAAATGTAGTCGCGATTCCTGCGAAAGTGAATTAGGATTTTTACTTTATTTTTAGAGTAGTTTGCTCGAGGACTAGCAAAATAATTAGTTTGGGGGTGACACATTTTAGTGTCTAAATTGTACCTTAGTTTCTATTAAGTTAGTATTCGATTTTGCAAATATTACGTGTTTTTATGCTTTTGTAGGTACATTAGAAGAATAAAGATTTGTGGAAAAATTGGCTCAAAAAGTGATAAAGGCACCCAAGGACAAGTGTTATTTGGCACCCTAGAAGTGGATAAGGGGTACCCTCGAGTCAACTCGGTCAAACCGGGTCAAATCGGGTCAAACCCGAGGCAAATCGGTCAAACCGAGTTGACCAAGTCAACTCAGCACGGGATCGGGACGGGAGTCAACTGTGTTCAACTGTGAACTTCTAATCCACGTGAAAATTGAATTATTTTGCTTCCAAAGTATCCCACAAGCTAGAAGAGATTGATACAAGCCTCAACACGTCAAAAACAGAGAAAAATTGGCCGGAAATCACGGGTAAAAACTAGTTTTCCGATTCCGCCTAGGAGAGGGATTGTTTCATCAATTTGGGATAAGTATTACGAGTTTTATTGGGTTTGGGACTCTCCCTAGGGTTTGTAAACCCTATATAAACCAAGAGAAGCGAAGAAAAAAGGGAAGGAAAACCTAGAGAAGAAATCAGAGCAAGTCCGGCCACTTCTGGTCGCCGCCGGTCACCTGCTGCTGGTCCGGCCGGCGTGTTCTTCATCAGCCACCATCGGAGAAGACGACTCAGCAACATTTATATCTGTTGCTGATTCAAACTGCTCCTGTCGCCTATTCTTTCAACCATTTATTGCTTAGAAACACTTCTGTAACGGCTGAACCCTGTTCTGTGACATTTATAAACGTATCTGTTCAGCTGTTGCACTATTATTTCACCTTGTAATCAACTTTTTGAGCAATGAAAAGATCTTTTGAGCAAGTTTTCTTCACCATGGGCTAAGTATATTTACTGGGATGATGGAGAAGGTTTTTCTCTCAATTTTATGTGGTAAGTCTATTTTTAATTAATTAATTATAATTCTTTACTTGTTAAAATTGCATAGTTTCGAAATAGAAAAACGGTTTTCATTCAGTAGTGGTGTTTTTGTTTGATGGGTCATGCTGGGTTGACAACCTCTGATGTCCCATGCTTATGATTTACCTCTACTTGTTTGCATAAAACCTATTTTGGCAATATTTGAGCTTAATTTATTTAAAAGAATTCCCCGATTAATCACATAAATTGTTAGAAATAACTGATTCCTGATTCCTGGTTTTCCCCATATTTTCTAAAAATCATCTCTAGTTTATTTTCCTGATTTTTATTTAATTAGATTAAGTCCAATATTTTCTAAAATCATTACCTTCACAAGTTCGAGAATCGAACCTCTTATTTACCACTTTAAAAACTACATCAGTAACTTGGGTCTATTACAGAATTAACCTAACAACAAGTTCGGTTAAAAAAATAAAAGTTTGGTTGAAAAACATTCAAAGTTAGGCAAAACAGACAAAGGTTCAGTTCGAACAAATTTTTTAAAACTTAACCGAACTTTTTATTTTTATTTGGACTAAAAAGTTCGATTAGTAAAGCCTATTATGGAGCTAACTGAACCTCGTACTTAGTGCCTATTCTTTGAAAATTTTAAGGTTCACCTAGGTTGAGAATAGTTTCTTTAGCCAAACATTACTTTGGTTTGAAAAAAAAGCTATTTGAACGTTGAACCAATGACTACTTTCTCGAAAATTGGGTTCATACACTAGCCGTTGTGTCTTTATCACCTATAAAAAAAACTTTTACCACCAAAAATATCCTCACACTTCTTTACAAATAATAATCAAACTTCCCTCAATAAATATTCCTCACACTTCTCACATATCTTCTCATTTCTTCATCATCCAAAAACCCAAAAACAATTTCTACTAAATTCACCACCAAAGAAAGAAGATGTTGACATAGTTCACGCTTAGTCGCCGACCAGAAGGCATGACCAACACCTAAACATCAACTTATCTCAACTCTCGGGTAATTTCTGGAACCGTGTATTCATTGTTTCCTTGGCGTTAGACGGAAATCAGAAAGGAAGATCATTTCAGCGAGTTTAGGAAAGATTCGAATTAAACTATGAAACATGTGAGGATTTTAGAATGGTTTTTTCCGGCACCAAGTTGACTAATTATGAAGACATCGACCGTTTTGAAAATAGATATACTATGATCTTTCTCTTGACGAATATAAGCAAGACTATAGCGAAAGATTTAGGCATCATGAATGCTACAAAGTCTTGAAAGAAAAGATCATGTATTTCAATATAATTTAACTATTCAAATATAATGTTATTATCTATGTTAGGTATTTTCCTTATTTGTAATGTCGTTTCCTTTTTGCAATGTCGTTTCCGTCATTTTAATTTTATAAATTTCATAACTTGGTTTGTATTAGATCTTTATACTTAATTTAGATATTGTTGGTAACATTCAATGTGATTTTGGTATAATTAAAATTCAAGATACAACTTTCAAGTGGTAACAGATAAATATTTGGTTAGTAAAGCCAATTATAAACCGCAGCGAACAAAACTATTGGTTAAGAAACTAACGTTCGGACAAACATTCAAATAAATGCACAACAGAAAAAGGTTCGATTAGCAAACAAAAAAATCGAAACTTAACCGAACCTATTGTTTTGTTTTGAACTATAAAGTTCGGTCAGTAAATACTATTATGGAACTAACCAAGCAAAGGTTCGGTTAAGAAAACAAATATTCAGTTGGAAAGCAGTAAAATCTATGTAAAATAGAAAAAGGTTAGGTTCAAATAAAAAAATTAAAACTTGACCGAATTTTTTTGATTTGGACTAAAAAGTTCGGTTAGTAAAGCCAGTTACAGAGCTAACCGAACCTTAAACTAATCAGTGTCTATTCTTTATAATTTTATATGTTTGGCTAGGTCGATAAAAGCTTTTCCTAGCCGAACATTATTTTGGTTTGAAAAAGGAGTTATTTGTACCCTGAAACAACGACTAGTTTTTCGAAAATTGGGTTAATACACTAACTGTTGGTTCTTTATGACCTATGAAAACAACTCTTACCATAAAAAATATCCTTACACTTTTATTTACAAATAATACTCAGACATATCTCAACAAACAATCATCACACTTCTCAAATCGTTTCTCATTTCTTCATCGTCCTAAAAAAAAAACATGACTACTAAATTCACCACTAAAGAAGATATTGTCGTAGTTCGCACTTGGGCGTCGGATACAAAGTATGCTGAATAATTAAACATCAATACATATCAACCCTTGAATACCTTTTGGAACCGTATATTCATTACTTTTGTGGCGTTAGACATCAATCAAAAAGGAAGAACGTTAACACTCGTTAAAGAAAGATTCCAAACGCTCTATGATTGATGTGAATTTTTTTAGAACGAATATGGCCGACATGAGAGAGTTTTATCTTAAACTCGATAATCGGGAACAAGTAAATATAATATTACTTATTATTGATTTCCTTTTTCAGAGAGCTAAAGCTGAAGCCTAATATAAAGACAACGGAAAAAAAATTCAGGCATTATGCATGCTATGAAGTCTTGGTTGAAAATGTCTTATATTTAGATGTATAATAACTATTCAAGTGCAATATTATAAACTACTTTGGGACTTTTCCTTCATTGTAATTTTTTTACTTCATTGTAATGTCTTTTCCTTCAATGTAAAGTTATGAATTTCGTAACTTGGTTTGTATTAGACCTTCATGCCTAATTTAAATATTGTTGGTAACAATCGATGTGCTTTTTCTACAATTAATTTTTTTTTAAAAAAACAACAACTTCCAAATGGTAACAAATAAATTTTCGGTTAGCAAAGCCAATTACAGACCTAACCGAACAAAATGACCGTCTAGATCGATATTTCTCAACTTAACCGAACATTTAAGTTCGGCTAGGACCATTAGTACTATACCATGCCAAACTTTCTACTAAAAGTTCAAGCTAGTTTATAACTAAGAGTTCGGCTAGGAATATGCTGGACTCGAACTAGGCGAATATTACATTGGTTCACCCAAAATGTAGCCGAACTTAGTCCAAAACTCCATAAACTCCATGAACTTAAAGTTCGGCTACTTGTTCTTCATTTTCCTAACCGAATATTTTTCGACCTAACCGAATCGCAGCCATAAAAGTTTATATTTTCACTATATTTAAGCCAATTCAAGCAACAAAAAAACATTAACAAGTATGCCTGAGTATCCCAAACATTATAATCTTCATATTCTTCATTGTGATCCTCGTTTATCTCGTAAAAACCATCATTTTGGGATTGAGATTGGGTTTGGTAAAGAAAACATTCACCATCTAACAAATAATTTATTATGAAATCGGTGTGATTAACGAATACTTTGTTTACTCTTTGATATAAAGGTTCTAATTCCTCTGAGTTTGCACTAGAATCAGTCGTTTTGAATTTAAGAATCAACAAACCTAAGTTTCAAAAAAAAAAAAAAAAACTTTTATTCTCTTTCTTCTTATCGTCACAATAATTCTAATTCTGTAACACAACACTCACACTAACACTCACTCAAATGTATTATCTATTCTAGCTAATATAATCAAAAACTAACAATCAATTAATTTAACTAACTTTATTATTAACATCTAATTAAGAAGGGGTATTTTGGATATTAAAAAAATTATATGGATAAGGGCCCCCATGATTTACTTTATAGTAACCTTATAAAAAAGGGGTGGGGTGGGGGGTGAAATCGTTCTTAAAGTGAGCAGCATTCATATGGTAAAAACCCATGTTGAATCTGCCTCGAACTTCCTTCAGGTAAAGATCCTTTAATTCCTCAATAGTTTCTTCATCATCGGCATGAAAATCCCATGTTTATTCTATAACTCCATTTGATCTCTCTAATCATTATCATAAGCATACATTCAAAAGAAGGAATTAGATCAAATGCAGCAAGTACTTAAAATTTTTATTACCAAAAAATTTGGACATCAAAGTAAATTTTGAATTCCAAGCAATGGGCCTTTGTAGCTAGGATCTGACAAGAGAGAGGAGAGGATAAACACAAAACCAATTAAAGACTATATTTCTTAATAATTCGTTATATCTTACAAAGGTGATAACCGGTGCCTTTTATAGGCATCACAAACCTCAACTTAATTTCTTAAAAATCTACGAATCCCATATAAGGAATAACTTCTAATCATAATCAAATACGTTAAATAACTTTTATTATAAATAACTCTTTAGTATAGGAAACTCTAAAACTAATACATATTATAACTTCAATTCATATATGAAATTTTCAGTTAAAATCCATTTCCAACAGCCTTTAATATAATATGTGTCAGATATACCCTGAAGACGAAAGCAAATCTTTATGCGCTTTATCTTTTTTTTTTTGGCACACCTATATTCCTTTTGGCATCGTGTCCACTTGTCTCTGCTTGTGTATGTTCCTCTTATAATTGAGAAATCTTTCGAACAAGTCCTGCACTTTTCAATCGAAGGTATTGACTATTCTTTCTCTTCAACCTCTTCTTTAAACTTCCAAAATTTTGATTAAGATCTGAAAATGCACAAATCATGGCGATAAATCGTTCCCTCCGGTCACTGCGACTGTCACTCTTATACGCGGTTAAATTTATAGTGAGTTATTCAAGTGATGTTTCCTTCTCGGAGACCAAGTAGGCACTTACGGCTTCACGTGTTTCTTCTTTTGTTGTCTTATGGGAAGAGGAGGCAGAATTCATCTCTGCCAATTTAGTTTTTTTTTTCAGAATCAGTGATGCGCCTATACTTTTCACCTTGTGCCCTCTTGTCTGCTTCTATCATTTTTGTTTGTGGATCAAATCTTACGTGCTTATTATTCTATGGTTTTGTCACTACTGTTTTTCTAGGCTAAGAGTGTCTCTTTCTCAGACGTGTGGCTTTAGTACCAACACCTCTCACACAATAAAGCTTCTTCCGGCCAGTGGGTAATCCAGAACAATAATTCAATAAGGGCATGTTTTGTTCTTGAAGATCATAATCAAGAATGTATATAACACATAACGAAAGTAGAAAAGATGATTCTGATGTCCAAATTCATTGAAAATATATAGCATTTTAAACTTGTGTTTTTTAATATGATTTATTCAAAAATAAAAAAATGTATATCAAAATGTTCAAACTCACTAAAATAAGACATATGCAAAATAAAATAAAATAAATAACGTCATATAAGAATTATGTAAAAAGAAATTCATTTGGGAATGCTTAAATGGAAAAAAAATATGAATGCTTCAAAAAACAAATCATCATATCATAAAAACGTGTATCTTATCACATGAAAAACACTTTTTTCTTTTTAACTTAGTATTATTAATGTACATAATAAAATATTAAGATAATGTAAACACGTTAATATGAACGATTTTTTTATAATTTTTTAAACTTTTGTTTTGATAATGCTTATATATATATATATATATTAGTAGATATAATACTAACAAATATTTATATATAAAAAGGAGAGTTTACATCATAAAAGAAATATTGTATGTAAAAAAAATAAATGAAATCATACTGTTAATTTTGTATAATATAAATTAAGATTATGTGATATGAAGTTAGGAAGAAGTTGAAATTGACAAGGATAAAGAGAGAACAATATCACACACCAATTTTATAGGGGGGCAATAAAATTGTTGTAAAACTAAAAATAACAAAAAAATATACATGTATTTATAAATTTCAAAATATTATGAGGGTCTGCGACCCCAAATGCTCCCCTTGTATTCATCCCTGCTTCCGGCGCACAACACATACTGTAATCCCCACTAGAAATAGTACTAATAATGTGATTGTAATGATCATTCCCTTTTGTAACTCTTCTTGTACCTAACCATGTTCAACATCACACATATGACGTATACTTTCTTGCTGGAGAGAAACATTAGAACAATAAGTCCTGAATCCCCGTTTGTCGACTATATGCTTAGGCGGACCCATTTTTCCATTCGATCCTGAAAATCCGACGAACATAAACACTTTCAGGTGCATTGATAAATCAACACAAGTTTTAAAAATTAGTAAGGAATAAAATTTACATAAACCTACAAAAAAATGTTGATTTTTAATATCATTCTTCTTATAATTTCGATGTTTAACGATTTCTCAATTTTTAGTAAGAATCATTCTTACTTGGTAAACTTCTTCTTGTAAGGCCTAAAAGGCAATCATTTACACAGAGCTGAGAGAGAGTCAGAGGAATTTGAAAGAGAATGTGCAGAAGAGTTTGAGAGAGAAAGTGAAAAGGGAGAGAATTTATAAAAGCGGGAGGAAAAAGAAAAACAACTTCAAATAAATAGCTAATGGTACAATATATGTTTTGCAGCTTGCTAACAAACGCTTAAATCACGTTACTATTTGGTAAATTTCATTCTTAACCACAACGGTGCCTTTACGTCCAACTGACCTATGCCACCTACCGTGTGATATAGATTACTCACTATTGGATACCATTATCTGAATTTCGACATCAAAAAAATAAAATGAAGAGAATAATATGCAGGTTCATAGTGTCGTAGTCTATACTATGGGGTAGAAGAGTAACAAATTGTTTATTTTATTTGACTGCACTGACTCGTCTGAATCTTACTCGGGTTAAAGTAGATGTGGAGTCAGACCCAAATAAACATGTTCAAAATAGAAAACTTACATGCCAAAAATTAAAATCGCTAGATGTTTTTCAAGTGTGACCTCATAAAAAGGAACATAACCATTATGGTAAAGATGAAACACTTATCTAAACTTCACATTCAATCAACAATCTAATTATGCTTTCCCGAAAATAAATAAGATGAATGGTGGTGAAGGTTTTGGTTTCTAAAATGATAATTAGTATTTTTCTTATAAAAATATTTTTCGGCTTGTATAGGAATCTGTAAGTATTTTTTTATTATTATTTTTTCCTTTTCCTTAATATGATTCGATCAATTTTTTGCATCAATGGTGAAAGAATTACTTTGGAATTTTACCCACTTTATATAATTTGGAATTTTACTTTCGAAACAACAAAACGTGATGGTTGTTTGTTGCTTCAATGTCTGGGTCAACTAAAGTTTTATCTTTCATTAGTTATATATCGTTACTCACTTATATAAAATGACCCATCTTTCTGAAATTTCATAATATAATCAATCTTGCAAAAAGAATGTGTTTTATAAACAAAACATTAAACATGAACCTAATAAGAGCTTCTCCAATGGTAAATATGCATCTTCTTAAATTAAAATTTCCTAATATAGTTATAATTTTCTAAATACAATGAATAAAAATTAAACATCTCCAATCGATAAATTATAATTTTTTATATATATATGTATCATTTAATGATTTATTAATATATTTTTATTTTTTTATTGTTGCATTGATTTTATTTTATAAATGATGATAAGTAGGAAGATATCCTTTAGTTAAGTGAAAGTCAAGTTCTTCACCTAGACGATGTATTAAAAAAAATTGACATGTCATTCACATGCTAAAAGGTTAGAGGTGTTAATAAAAAGGTATGTGCTTCCTATGTGGCTTAACACTTTTTTTTTTTTTTTTTTTTTTTGTTTAAAACACAACCATCAGATAAGCTCCTAAAATCCAAACATTTCTGACACGTGTCAAATGACGGAGGGAAAACCTTTATTTAGTTGGGGTCAAATCAGAGAAATGGTTAATTTTTTTATCACTTTACTTATTTGACCCCTCAAGTAACTAAATTACCAATCTCATCGTCCACATTTTCTCGGCACGACACTAAATTTACTAAAAATTCATATCTATTTACACTAAAAATCCAAAATCCACATTTGTCCCACCTGTACCCTCTCTCTCCACTGCGTGCCCTGTTCTTTAAACTAGCTCAAATTGTCAACCATTTGCACCTTGACTAGTTCAATTGTCTTTATTTTTGAAATAAATTCTAAAAAATAGTAATTATAACTCCTACATCTTTGAAACACTTAACTAGACTTAGGACATCAGGAGCACTTGTGTAGTTACCGAAACAAAGGGTAGTTGGAACATATCAAGATAATCTTTCAATTGCTATTCATGTAAGCAAATTAAGAATTAAATAGCATAAAAAGAAAGAAAAAAACCATATAAAGGTAGATTTTATCTTAAGATTGTTAGAGAAAAAAAATATGATCCATGTAAGTCTTAATTATGAAACCAACATTGTAGTATGAAGATTATCAAAATCCAAATAAATCAAGTCGAGTATTACATGCTATGTCCTTAAGGCGATATTCGTCTCATTTCAGTATTAAATAAGTTCTCAAAACAAAACGTCTTTCAGAATACGCCAATTTATTTTTCTTGTATGGACAACACTATAAAAGCAAGGAAAAAGGTGAACCAAATTACATGATTATCTCTCTCGACTATTCAAGATGATATCCTGATATATATATATTTTGTTTCTCCCATAAAATTAGAAAAGTAAGAGTCAGAAAATTTCTCTGAGTTAGAACTGATTAACTCGAATTTGTGATTTCAGTTTAGGTAAAATGTATGCACTCATAAAGTCATTTTTTCGTCAAAGTTTATGTTCGAAATTTTGAGCAACATATAACTCCAGTTTAACAATGTTTTATTTAATGAAAATGGGAATGATATTGAAAATATTGGAATCTACATTTCTTGTAAATTAGTATATTATGAGAATTGGAATAGATTAAATTAAAATGGAAATGACCTAATATTCAAAGCGGAGGTGTTACAAATAGAATTTTTTAGGCTCTTGAAAAATAAAATGGAACCATGCTTGAGAAAATATAACCATTTTGGCTTTAATTGTTGAGAACTTAGTGTTTTGCCAACAAATAAGACATTTTTATCTCTAGATAGTGAATAATCTCTTGTGACCGGGCGAAAAAAATAAAACTATAAATAAATAATTCATAGGGGGAATAAGATTATAGTCTAATAATAGAGTAAATTGTAGCGCTAAGCCTTCTTGGCGATTTCAGTTCCCAAAGCTTAGGTTCAAAAGGGATAACTAGTCAAGTTGTGAATTACTCTCCGGGTAACACCGGAAGAGAATTTTTATTTCTCATTCTAAGGATAAATTCAGTGTTGCATGTCAAGTGAGAGGTTAAAAGTTTATCTTAATAATTTATATATTTTAACTAAACTAAGAAAATTATGGCATGATACCTTTCAAATAAGAGAAAAAGTACCTATATGAGTGAGAAGTTGATGTGATTTGTAGAAGCGGTAAGAAAGTTCGTTACTCAGACTTGTGAAGATTCGGTTTTAAACCTAATTTGTTATGCTAGAAATAAGGAAAACTAAACAAAAGATTGTAGAAAAATTACGGAAAACTGAGATAAAGGATTTCACCATCAACATAATCAAGTGATGCATATACTAATATCTAACAATTTTATCTCATATTATTGACTCTGTTTCTTTGTCATAGGTAGATTTCTAAAATATTAATTGCAAGTTATAAGCATGACGCATCAAAAGATCTTAGTCTACGCATACACCATCAAACAAAATAACAACTAATTAATGAAAATCATAATTTCAATTAAAATCAATTGTAAAAAAAGTCACTAAAATTAATTATAGTTACCACTTGATTGTGAAATATGTCTTCCTCTATTATCTCAGTTATGGGGTTTAGCTCATCATGCTCAAAACACTCTCAAAAGATAAATACATGACTCAAAATTGCTTGAGACGAAGGAAAAATACAAGACAGAACTAATTAACTAAGTCGCATAATGATTCTAACGATTCAATGAATAAACGACTCCTTTTGTTAGCAGTGAAAGAATCACAGACTTCATGTATATTGAAACCCTAAATTGTTGCAAGAACTATTCACTCAACCGTTACAAAAGGTGTTGAAATTTAAAAGAAAAGGCAATAAAAATAATGACAGTTTTGAGGAACTTTATGTTCTTCCTCTTCCTCTTCTTTCTTCATGAGCAAAATTTTTTTGAAACTTTTTTTTCTCTCGATCCTGGCCTATGCCTGCCTCCCCTTCCTTTTGGCTCGAACATCTCCTATTTATACAGCACAAGTAAAATCTCCTCAAATCTTCTCTTGATTCCTTTCTTTTAATGAAGATAATCACGGGGATTATTTTCTTTCTTTCTCGGGGATATTCTTTATCCTCTCGATCTATTTCTTCCAAACTTAATTATATGCTTCCTTGTTTATCTCAAATACTTTTTCGAGCAGCAAAGAGATAGGATCAGGTTGTTAAGAAACGAAATCATGTTTTTCACGGGATTATTTTTTCTCCCTGATTTTGTCTCTCGAGAATATTTGATGCGTATCTTTGTATTGATTTTGTATGTCTTTGAATTTCGTACAACTCTGCTCTTAACAAGGCAAGAGTATATTATGCCTTAAACTCTTGAAAATAACCCAAAACAAATCTTCACAGATCGATCACAAGAGAGATTAATTTTCTCCCGCCAATATTAGTTTGAATTTAAAGAAGATGACGCGCCCGCATCAATTGCTTGGATGCTTTTAACAACTGAGGGTGCCCTTATCCAATCCTTGGGTGCATTTTTAGTGATTTTTCTGAGCCTTTTTTTCCATAATTATTTATTCATCAAAAATACCTACAAACACAATAAATTAACATTATTAATACGACAATAGAGCATTAACAATATAAATTTGAGATCAAATAAGACAGGAAAACGTGTCTATCAGAAGTGTGGTTGCTTCTATGATAACTATATATATATTTAAGGATATTTAACATTAGACTATTCATAGAATACCATGAACCCTCATGGCCAGAATGTGTACAACCGAGAATTTAACGATTATAATAAAGTATTACACGTGAGATATGAAGTCTTGATATACATCAAAGTTTGAATGGTACAGGACATCACAAATTCACCGATTAGTA
Source organism: Papaver californicum (assembly GCA_023531435.1). NCBI lineage: Eukaryota > Viridiplantae > Streptophyta > Magnoliopsida > Ranunculales > Papaveraceae > Papaver > Papaver californicum. The sequence continues at coordinate 7,180,714 of JAJJMC010025396.1, read as the reverse complement.
TATCCTATAATTCTTCACCAGGTTCGAGTCAAAACTACAAGCTACTATTAACTTAGGCATTATATTTCCTGTTATGCTTATATGTTTTTAAATTTTTTGAATCAGTATTTTCATTCATGTGGAGGATTGCTGGAATTTTGAATTAAAATTAAAATATGGAGTGAAAAATATGTTTTAAATTTAATTTGCGAGAGATGTTTGGGTTATGCCTTTTCACCAATAAGACAAAGTAAATAGTTTTATGGTGAGTCTCTATTGAATACGGTAAGTCACCTATAGATGAAAAGATTCTCTGTAGATTTTATATTGACTATATATAGACCATCTCTTGTTTTAGATTTAAAACAAGTTAAAAAAAAAACAAAGTGTGTAGATTTTCATGGAGTTCCCGAGTCGTATTTAATAGCACAATAATTGTCAACATTCGCCAGCCGAGTAGAATTGTAGTGTTATTTTTAATAAGGAGTAATATTTATATCTTCGGAGACAACGCCCGTAAAATTTTTAGGCATCGTATGCAGGATATATTATTTTAAAGAAAGAGGAGTATCTCGTCTCAATCGACTAGATACAATAAGTATCTCCAATTTCATTAGTATTTTAGGTAATTTTTCATATTCGAAATGATTTCCGAGAAACCAAAACCAATATTTTCCGACAAAGAAATGATAAACTTAACAAAAAAAAACAAGTTTTTACCAAGGAATTTACACATTATCATAGTACTGACTGCTTGGAAAGTTGTAAAATTGATGTAGAATACATTTTACTAGCTATAAGCAGGGGTGGAGGGAAAATACACTAATGCCCCAAGTTTCCAATTAGGTTTTAAGAGTTTGTGTATATTTCACACAAAATCTTTAATCTAGACTTATTATTCATCTTTTAACTCCACACAATGAGATTTTTATTTTTTTGTCTTCTCTAATCTTCGGCCATGGCCCCTCCACTGTCCGTAAGTTCATATTTTTTTATCTAATCTTGAAAAAATTGGAGTCGTAAGATCACTTTCTTTTTTCAGCAAAAGAATTTATAAAAAAAAAGGAAAAACAGAAAAGAGGATTGCGACAAAAAGCTAGGACTACTCGAAGAAAGAAACATAAAATAAAAATAAAAAATAAAATAAAAAAGATCTGAAAAGCGAAAAGTTACATCAACAATCTCATACAAAACTTTTCATCCAAAAATTCTTTTAAGGAGAATTCAAATAAATTATTTTATTGGCTTATCATTGTTATTCTTAAAACTACGTAAAACAGACTGAATACCATTCGATATGGAGAAGGAGTGTCTTCTATCATTATATTCTCCAACATCGGTGATGATGAAAATGCAGGATAGTCATCATATTCATTATAGTCTATATACAATTATATCTGGCTAGCCTACTAAATCTATGAAAACTAGTGGTGTGCCCGTGCATTGCATGAGCTAGGATTAGTTAGGATTCCAAAAATTGATTGTGATCATCTTCTAAATTTCCATTATGATCTCGAGCTGTTGGGATTCGTTGACTTGATTAGGTTTCAGAGGCACGTGGGCCTAATGGTTAGGCCTGATATCGTATTGTTTTTATTAATATGTTTTTTGCTCGGTTGAACCCAACCGAGCATCGGTATATGAAGTTTAGTTATAAAAATCAATCGGGTAAATTATTTATCAAAGTCAACTACGTTAGGTTAGACTTAAGACATGCAAATATTGAGACAATCTCTAGTTACTCGTTGAAGAGAAAAAAATATTTACGTGGTTCGGTTTAATCTACTCCACGGGGGTATTGAGTATCATTTTTTACTATAATCTTGAATGTATTACAAGAAATCTAGCTAAGTCATATCGCCTTTGAGTAGAGGAAAAATAATTACATTGGACTTTCTCTTATGCTCTCTCCTAAGACTATCCAACCTTAACCAATTCTGGAGCTGGATATTTATAGAATTGTATGTGGGTCCACCTCCTTCTTAGCTGTCACACATTTTCTCGCACCTCTCCTGTGTACAGTTCTCCAACGGGTAGCGCTCCATCCTGTTGTAGGTACGAGAGTTTCCTCATTGCGTATCCACCTCCTTGTTGATTCACTCAGTGATTGCCAGGCATACTCCATCCGTTGTCCGTTGCATTTACTGCCGGATAAGTGGTTTTACCCCACGCCAGATAATTGTTCCCTTTATTTTGTCATTTCAACGTCAGTGAGGACCAAATCTGGCAGTCCATTCAAATTCACCTTGTCCTGTGCAACGCATGTGTATTACTGCCAACGTGGCACCATCTGAGTTAAGTGTGATCAGAGAAAACAATACACAAACATTTCATTTAACGATTACTACGACGCAATGAAAGACTCCTAAATTCCAACTGCCAAATCTCTCGCTGTGTAAACTATCAACCGAATTGTAGATGCTGGTGCAATAGTAGATTATACTACTTGAGACATGCTGAAATTCGTCTATACTACAAACGATGTTTACAAAACGGCCGGTATTATGGTATCACCGCCCGTTTCCGTTTTTTAAAGGCCGGACTATTACGGTCAATAAAAGGTCATACAGGTGAAGAAACATTGTTCACTAACACGTGCACTCATACGTGTGCATACTTGTGATACACTGTAGAAGATTCATAGGACTGCAGCGGTAGATTAGAGAAATGGGTAGGAATTAGTCAGATAGAGGAAGTAAGAGAGCGAAAGTAGAAGAAGAAACATTAAAACTTATACTGATAGATGGGTACAGGTACTTATCAATTTCATTCAGAAGATCCTTTTACTCCAAATCGAACTCTATAGAAGTCTTCGATCATGGTTGAATGTCAGCGTGGACAACCAAATTCCACTTACCCTCTGGTAATTCTACATTGTTTTTTAACTTATTAACACATACTGTTTTAATCTTTCTCAAAATTTGAAAACCCTCTCTTTTTTCATACATTAAAATGCTTGTCCTGTTACAATTCAGAAGAAGAAAAAAGAAAAAACAACAACTTGAGAAAGAAATTTAAAAGTAGTGGTGCTGTATCATTTTCATTCTTGTGTTTTACCTTTTGAAGACTCTACATGTCTTAATATGAGTGATTTGGGCAAATATTGTGGAACAGGACGTGATTTTTTTTTTTTTTTCATTAAAGATTTTAGGAATTGGATATTGTTGCTTAATTTTGATAAATTGCATCTAGTGGAGTGGCCAATTTCATGTTAATTGGACATACAGATGGACTAGGCTGTGCCTTGGGTTTAAAGGGAAACGAAAGAGAAAATACCAAGTTAAATTGGTAATGGAGAACACTTGGTACTAAGAGAAATGACTATTAGAAGGAAAGCTAATTACTTTTTGTTGTTAGACATTAGTCATTACACAGGAACTCCTTTTTTTTACTAGGTGTCGGAGCCAAATTCTTTCTCAAATGCAAGAATGGTTAACCTAGAACCGTCATTTTCTTCCTCCAATACCCGTTCTTGTCTAAGTTTCGAGTTAAATGATGTAACTTGGCTATAAATTTGTTACAAAATGTTTTCAGTGATGACCTATAGACTTGTGTGAGAGTCTTCATCACTAACTATTTCAGTTTTTTTTTTTGTAGGTTGAAGTTTGTCAAAAGTGTGGTGTCACAGGTTATGCCAATCTTCTAATATACTGCCATGTGTGACGGGTTTCTACTGAGCACCTGTATGTTCAGCTTCTGTTTCCTTCTGTTAGAGTCTAGAAATTTAATTAGACTATCTTGATTTTTTTTTACGAAAAGACAATATTTATGTTCGAAGTGTCTATGTTTGGAAATTGTGTTCTACACTCTCCAGCTATTGTTTGGATAGAGTATCTAAGGTTACTCAGGAGGTGGTTGAGTGGTCGTGTGAGCAATGTGTACCAACATATTTCTGCAACCAACTTAGTCTGCAACCATCCGTAATAGTTGAAGAAAGAAATGTCAAACAAATGCCAGACAAGCGCCGTGTCGGGATGTGTCAGAGGAGGTTCTACCAAATCCTCCTCTGGTATCCAATGAGAATGCATATGGACTTCCAATTACTGATCATGTGAGGAGGTACTATGGTTCTGTAGTTTTGTCTTTCCTTTGCATCTCGTTTTACAATTGTTCTTGTGCAAAAGTGTTGGGCTCTTATTAGGTTTTGTATTATAATATTAGTGCCCCTGAACTTTATGATATTTGTGCTCTTGTCAATTGGGCGAATACTTTGAAGGTAGTTTTATAACACAGTAACATTTCTGTTCCTTAGTGTGGAGAATCTATTGCAGAAAAATCTACTTAATCTGCAGACATCCATGGCTGACGCAGAAGCTGCTACTTCTGATGGAAAAAAATCTGCATCCTGGAAGTTGTGCAAGATACTTGTCGAACAAGAAGCCCAGCAGGATATTCCTGAAATTAATATTCCTTACGAGGAAAATACTGATTACTTCGAAATCAAGATGAAATGTTTGAAAAATAGATTCAATAGGTTAAATAATAGATCCAATAGGTTGGAGGAGATAGAGAAGGCATTTCTGGAGAAGAAATCTGAGATGTGTGCACTCATTACTAATAGAGTGGAAACTGTTGATGTTAAAGAACAAGCTATGATTGATCGGGTACAGAAGCTGAAAGACATGGCTGTTGTTGCTATTAAAGAGGCACGGAATAAATCAAGTGAACATACTGGTTTTGTTTTTGATATACAAAAACGTCTAGAGCTTAGGCACTTTTGCAAAGAGATGGATAGCAAAGGTCTGTTGGATTACATCATGAAATATGAGAAATACATGGTTGCAATACGTGAAGAAATACCTTTGGCTTTAAAAAATGCAGCTGAGCCAGCCCTTTTCGTGCTTTCTGAAACGATTCTACCCTTGTCACAGTCAAACTACATTATGTCCAAAAGGGAGCACAAGAGATGCAATGGAACTCATATCCATGTGGAAATCATGTTTGATGTTAATTGAATCTCTCCTGTTGGTGTTAGGTGCTGATGATTTAATGGACCGTATAACCAAGTGGCAAGCCAAAGCAATTGCTGACGGTTGGAAGTCTAGGCTGGACAGCCGTGATGCTGCTATTGATTATAATTTGATGGATGAAGAGGCTTTTCTGGAGTTAATCACAACATTTAGAATTACTTCTGAGTTTGATGAAGAAGAGCTTTGTAAGCTTGTTCTTGCTGTTTCTCATCACGGGAAAGCACCTAATCTCTGTCGTTCTCTTGGCCTGATACACAGAATACCAGGTTGGTGGTTTGGCATTCCTTCGCTGGTGGAGATTTTCAGTGGGGTTTTATTGAAGCTAAATACTCTTCTTCTTCTTCTTTTTTCTTTCTTTTTTAGTTTTAGTTTTAGCCATGTTCATGTAATGTTGTGCCCCTGAGTGTGATTTAGGCGAGGCATATCCCATCATATGATGGTTGAAAGTGGGGACTTAACCTGACAACTGTATCATTCCTGCTTCCACTGATGGTTGGTGTTTAACCCGAACCTGTCAATCGGAGCATGCTATGCAAATAAGGATCTGGTTGTATGGCAGATCAACTTAGGATGTTCTATTGTACTTACTCTAATCATCCTCCCTTGATGTTTTGGCAGTTGATCAGCAAGGGGAGACGAATTGATGCTGTCCATTTTGTGCTAGCCTTCAGGCTCACTGAGAGATACCCCCCTGTGCTTCTTTTAAAGGCGTACTTGAAGGACTTGAGGAAAGATTTACTGAGTAAAATGAACAGCTCAGGAGGGGATGATAAAATTAAGGTACCCCATATGCTAACCATGACAAGAAGTCAAGAACTATACCTTTTATT
>JAJJMC010025396.1:7164324-7174925 GCA_023531435.1 Papaver californicum | reverse complement strand
TGACAAGAAGTCAAGAACTATACCTTTTATTCTCCATTACTTATATATCTTCATGCACAAGTAATACTTAAAACTTTGCGTACCCTGTGCATTTTAGAGCGATTTGCATGTAAAGGAGCTTGCCGGTATAAAGACTGTGATAGAGTGCATTGAAGAGTACAAACTTGAAGCACATTATAAACTTGATCCACTTCTGAAACGAATGATTCAACTGGAGCAGTGGAAATCTAATAAGAAGAGGATGTTAGAAGATTCCGTTACAAATCAACAAAGAAAAAGGGTCCGAGAAGATAATGGAATGAAATATGAGCCTAACGTACCTGCAGATTTGGGGTCCACCCCGCTAGTTTACAACAACAGGAGTTCAAATTTACATGAGAGTTACAGATCGGAGCTATCATCCTCATATCACAGCCTTTTCTATCCTTGACTACCTAAGGAATGACTGTGTTCTGGTGGCTGACTCTGCATCCTTAACTTGGTAAGTTTCTTGTGTATGTTAGTTTGCTCCTTGGCGGTATTAATGTTGAAGACTTGTCTTATGATGCAATGTCTTTTTAGTTCTGTGTATATTATTTGTTTTTTATTTATCGGCGTTCCGTATATATTATGACAGGCCTTTTATATGTTCTCTGCAACATTAACTGCTGCACTTGCAACTGCAGGCAAATCCCATTTGTCATATTATGACAGGCCTTTTATATGTTCTCTGCAACATTAACTGCTGCACTTGCAACTGCAGGCAAATCCCATTTGTCAGAAATGTGGCGAGTCTGATGGCACGGGGACAGATTTTTAGTTCACTACAAAATGTATAAAGTTTTTGCCAAACACCTCTTTATTGAGCTGAGAACCCTCTGGTTATGGAAATATTGGTGTTGCAAATTATCTATTTTGGGTAATATTTTGTTTTACTTTTACTTTACTCTCATTCATATCCTTGTTCCACCAATTGTATAGAAGTACCAGAAATCTTTGACGGGGAAGTCATATGGTTTTGTGATGGATGTGTACAAAAAACTTGCTCAGGTGTCCGCAACAAAACCAAAGAACTGATACATAATGTGAAAGAAGAAAAGTGCAACATCTGTGGAACAAAAAGGAATGGCAAAAAAAAAAGAGAGGCAATTATGATGACTATGATCAACCATGTTTGAAGATAAAGCAACCAACTTTTGTTGTTCTCTTGTATATGTAATTAACAATACTCATCCAGGGGTTAGGAAGAAAGGCATCATTCGATCTGTACATACAGTTTCACCCTACTGTATTAATTTTATAAGATTATCTTGTATCCGTTGTATCATACTGTTATTGTGTCAGAAGTATAAACAGACTATGCGACACCCTGAAACCAGTAAACGCCCAGTTTGTCAAACTGCTTGTTAGTTGGGTTAGTCAAAATTGATTTCATCTATCAAAGAGGTGAGTAATAGAAGAAAGAAGTTACATTACCGTGATTTGAACTTCAGCTGAAAGGAGATGGGAAACTGGGAAGCACGAATAAAACTTTTTAGAGCAAGCCGTATGGTGCTCACAATGTGGCTTTATCTCTGGAATGTGGAGAAGAGCAGCTATTATGGTGCTCACTTTCTCCGCATTCCAATAGATAGCTTAGTCTAAGCTTTGGCATGTGGCTTCATCTCTGGAATGTAGAGAAAAGCAGCTATTATGGTGCTCACTTTCTCCACATTCCAGTAGATAGCTTAGTCTAAGCTTTGACATGTACTAGCTTAGCCTAAGCTGTCGGAAACCACCTTACCTTACTGCTTAAGTAGGAAACCCAATTTCTACTACATTATTTTGGACCTTTATACTCACATTTTTAAGGATATTTAAATTATAATATGTTGAGTAGGAAACTGAGTTTCTGCCACAATTTTTGGGACCCATCTTCGATAATGGTGCGTGCTGGTTACGGGCAAGTATTACTTCAGTGATGACTGTACTTCATGGTCTGCAATGGTCATGACTCATGGTAGTAATACAAATGGGTAGTAAAGTTCAAATTATAGTGTAACATTTTTAGATAAACACTCTTTAAATTAAAAATCTCTATTAAACAGTAAAAATCTCGGGTACCTTCTAGAGCTTTAAATGCTAAATTGGTAATCTTGACAATAATTTAAGACATTTTTAAAACTCCACCTAATGATTGTATAGACTAGTAGTAGAAAAACATATGATATGTATATGTTTATGTTGAATCTTTTAACAACATAAAATTAAAAAAAATTATTATTTTTTAAATGAAAAATGCTATTTTTATTTGTACTCATTGCGTAGAAAATTCAAAGAATTTTTTAAATATATAAATTTTGTAAAAATCTGATTTCTATTTTAGAAGATATAAGTGTTTAAAGTTTCTAAATTTATTTTTAAAACAATTACATTTTTACAAATGTGTAACTATATGTTTAATATACAATTTTACCCTTGAATATATAGTGGTATTAATAATGTTGGAGGTTATTTTTATAATATCAGGATTAGACCAACCAAAATAGATTTTTCCTTTATATTAGTAAGATTAATAGATATTAAAAAATAGAAACAATTATCTTTTACATAGCAAACTATACACAATCAAATTATATTAAGTTAAATTTTAGTATTTGTTTGATGATAAATTATTTTAATAATCCCTTTGTTTCATAAAAATTGAACTATTCATTTTAAAATTTTGTTCCACCAATGTTGAGCTATTTCATTAAACAAAACAATATTTCTCAAATTACCTTTTTGATTTATTATTGTTATTATATTTTAGTATAAGAAATGTGTATAATTTGATAGTTATGTTTATATTTGTTATGTCGGTGTTTCAAAATTTTTACCAACGATATAAAGTTTATAAATATCCATGTCATAATTTGAGAGGTATGTCATTTTTAAATTTTACTATTTTATTAAGCATAAGGATATAACTGAAAAAAAAAACTTAAAAATATTATTGTCTGTTTATTTCCTTGAAAATTATGCAAACTTCAAATAACTTAACTTTTATAAAATGGAAGGAGTCTATCAATTGCATTTCAATTGTGGTTAAAAATATACCATTTTCCAACATATTAAACTCAATCTAATTTTTTCATCGAATAAACTAGGTTATTCCTTATATTAATTTTTATTAGTTTATCAACAAACTAATATCTCTATAATAAATTAATTAAATTATTCCTCGGATATTGATTGTTAAAAATTATACTGTAATATCTTTTAAATAAAAAAGTAACAATTTTAAAGTGGGATAGAATATGATATAAGACTTAGCGTTCACATTTTTCTTGGCTCGTAAAACTGATACACATCGGTGCATAATGATAAGTATCACTAATATATAAAAGAATACATGTAAACAGAGGATCTTGTGTTAATACCCGTTGATACAGAAACAAATCAGCTTTCACATGTCTCTTGGCTTATAATACTGATACATAACAATATAGACTAATACTATCAACTGATACGAAAGAATATAAGTTATGTCTACCCTTTTAAAATAGTACATGTGTAGGTCGCACATGTTGCTTCATAATTATAATCTTGTTTAATATGAAAGCTCCGCTGACTTATTATAGAAGCCTATTTGGTTTATTATAGAAACATACCTTGTTTAATTTGGAAGCTAGTTGGCTTATTGTAAAAGTCCATTTTGTTTATTGAAGAACCGTATTTGGCTTAATTTGGAAGCCCGATTGGCTTATCATAGAAACGTATTTGCTTAATTTGGAAGCCCAATTAGCTTATTATAGAAGCTCATTAAGATTATTACTAGGCTTAGTTTGGAAGCTCGTTCGGCTTATTTTGGAAGTCATTATAAGATAATTTTGAAAAGATAAATATGGATCTTTCAGGATATAAATTTGGATCTTTCAGGATAGATATAAATCTTGAGAAGATAGACAAGGATATTCTAAGATGACATAATCTTGAGAAGATAGATATGGATCCTCCAACATAGACACAAATCCTGAAAAGATGATGAATATGGATCTTCCAGGATAGATATAAATCCCGAGAAGATAAACATGGATCTTTCAGGATTGACATAAATCCTGAGAAGATAAACTAATATCTTTCACGATAAATACAAATACGGAGAAGATAGACATGGGTCTTCTAGGATAGATACAAATACTAATGGATAAGTACAAATCAAGGTGGTTATTTAAGATAACTACAAATCTAGGCGGTTATTTGAGACAAATATAACTAGATTTTATTTTTACCTAGGCTGAAATCTAACTCAAAAGGTAGACAATTTCTATTCCCTTTCTCCACAATTCACCTGGTTAGAGCTTTCTTACTTTATTATATCTTTGTAAGTAACCCCTGATTTTCATCGATAATTATTAGAAAGTTGAAGCAACAACAAAATATATATCTCAAAGATTGTTGAGGTAATTAATTTTCCTGGTGTTTTTGAGGGCGACTAATAAAACAAAATAAGATCACTAAGAAGTAATATCAGCACACCCCTTATCCATATATTTTCTTTAATGGCTAATCTGTCATTGTTTAATTAGTATTATATTGATTAATTACTTAATTATTTTTTGTTAATCAGTTACTTAATTTTGGTTATAGTTAGTGTTAGAAAAATATTTGAGTTATAGTTTTAGAAAAGAAATAGAGAGTGTGTTAGAGAGGAAGAAGAAGAAAAAGAAGTTTGGGGAAACCAGGTTTTACCTAAAATCAATAACAAACATGGATGAGTATGAGGAAGAAGGTGAGAAACATCATGAAGAACATATTATTGAAGGTTCAATAACGTTTAGAGATGCCGATTTGGGATATTTGTTGGATGATCCAAATTTTAGTGCGGAAGAAAACCTAGACGGCGCTTTAGCGAGAGAAAACAATGAATCACATCAAAATAAAGATAATAATGCATCAAAAAATCAGGTATTGTGTTAAGAAGCTCAAAAACCCACTTTGTATGCGTTTGTATGTGATCGGTAACAAAAAAAAATTCGTTTTTGAATGCATTTAATGCCATGGACGTCCCAGAATCGGTAGATAATGGAGTACCATATCTACCGATTATACACTTCTATGCAAAATTTATGGTATAATTGGTAGTCTCGTGAAGATTACTTACTACCGATTATACAAATCCCAAATTGAATTTTGTTCGAATTCCTGTTTGCATAATCGGTAGTTTATGAATACTTATTATCTACCGATTATATTTGTCGACCCAAAAATGAATTTCCCCAAACCAACAAATTTTATATTTTACAAACTTTATAATCGGTAGTATATGGTATATCGTTATCTACCGATTACATTGTAATCGGTAGTTATTTAAAAAATTAAACCTCCGATTATACTTGTTTTTGTGTACAAAACTTTTCTTGATTTCTTTCTATAATCGGTAGTACGGAAACATAATTAACTACCGATTGTTGATAATCGGTAGTACGGGGATATTATTATCTACCGATTGTTGTTAATCGGTAGTAAGGAAATATAATTATTTACCGATTATTGTTGTCTAACTCATTGCTATTTTATGTAGATTATTGAATGGGTTAATCATGTTTCATACGAGGGTCCTGATACTTCCCTACACTATGAAAATAATTTGGTATGCTACCTACCCACTCTTGCTTATGATATTTGTTTTGTTATATGCGCATTAAAACATTTGGATGTAGGCGGAGACAAAGGAATTGTTTATCAACAAGGCAAAAGAAAAGATATGCGTTGTAGTTCAGAACAATTGCGTGAGAGTTGATCGATTTGAAATGATTTGTGAGAGAGGTGACGAGCGAAAGAGTCATGGGGGAAAGGATCGTAAATACGTAAAGAAGACGGAGAGGAAATACCGAGGTAATTCAAAGAAGATTGGATGCCCATTTAAGATTATCTTCAGTAAGCCCGACGGTAAGGAAGGTAAAGTATGGAAAATGTTTAGAGTTGCTAATGCTCGTCACAACCACGAAGATCCGGAAAGTCTTGTTGGGCACGTAATGGTTGCCAAGTTAAAACCAAAGGAAATGGAGACGGTGAAGTCTATGAAAAACGTAATGAAAACGAGTGCAATCCTATCTAAGATAAAGGCGGACGACCCCAACAACTTGTCTTCGTTGTCTATAATTAAGTCGGCGCTAGCAACGATCAAAAGGAAGGAATGGGATGGTCGGATGGTTATGCAGCAATCAGAGTGGCTAGCCGAGAAACATAATTACACGTGGAGAAAAGAAGAAAGGGATGGTAAGGTTATTCGTATTTTCTTGGCACATCCGAAGATGATCCAATTGGATCAATGGTTTCATCAAATTTTGTTGATAGATGCTACTTACAAGACAAACAGGTACAAAATGCCGTTGTTGAACATTGTTTGCCACACTTCAGATAAATGCACATTTACGGTGCCGTGGGGTTTAATGGATGCTGAGAAGGATGTGAGTTTTATTTGGATGTTGCAAACATTAAGGTCGATTTATAATGTCGATCATTTTCCAAGGGTTATTGTAACGGATAACGATCAAGCCTTGATGAATGCAATAAAGGTAGTGTTTCCGGAAGCCCAGAATTTGCTTTGTACGTGGCACATTCAATGCAACGTCAAATCCAATTGCAGACATCATATCCAAGCTAAAAAATGAAACAAAGGTACCAAGAGGTCGAAGGAAGAGGATGAACGTATTAGTAAACTAACCGTAGAAGAATGAGAAGAAGAGAAAAGGTTAGCTGATGAAAAGTGGGTCGAGGATGGAATAAAGTGGTTTTTATTTCTAAAAGCATGGGATAAGATAGTTTGGTCGATGACGGAGGAATTTTATGAATACAACTTGAAGAACTTTGAGGATGAATAGGGAAAGAACTATCCCAAACCAGTTAAGTATTGCAAAACACAATGGTTGAGACCGCATAAGGATAAGTTTTGCATGAACATATGAATATCAGAACTTCAAGAACGAGGCAACAAGCATTGCATAGGGGTCTCATGACCGATTAAAGAAAATACTAGTCGGTAGTCAAAATGGGGTTGCGTCGGTCCAAGAAGAAATCCATGAGTTCACCAATCGTGACCTCACTAAGATTTACGGTTCAATGGAAAAAAGTCGGCATAGATTCCCGTTGGCACATTTAAAACATAAAAATCTTCTAAGGGGTATAGTTTACAAAGTTTCTTGGTGGGAAATAAATTTCATGATACAATAATTGGAGTTGTACAGAGATCACGGTGATGAGACTACGGTTTGCAATTGCAAGACGATGATAGGTATTGGACTCCCGTGTCTTCACATGCTTGGTAGGTATATTGAAGTGATTGACATTAATGTTATTCATCCCTTTTGGAAGCAATTATCTTTTACTCCAAGCACCCCGGTGGTTGATGGAGCGTCGTTCGTGGAGACGGAAATGTTTGCATGGATACTCGAGCGTTACTCTACGTCAAATGGGACACAAAAGAAAATTTTGATGCACCATTTAGAGGAATCCCTTCACCCATGTCTAAAGGTTGTTGAAGAACCAATGAAAGGAAAGGCGATGGGTAGGCCGAATACCGAAAAGCCGAGGTCAATTCAAAGAAAAGAGTTGAAGGAATGGTTATCTAGTCAACGAGAGCTTTCTAGGCATGAGCATACTGAAGCTGAGTATGAAGATGTGCCGGCTCAAAGGAAAATGGGTCGTCCAAGGAAGGATCAAGGTGGACCAAGCTCACGACAAGTCAAACCTAAGGTCTCTACGATTCTTTCTCAACTAAGTCAAACCCAACCTATACACGGAAGACCAAATCGAGGTACATATACAATATACGATGAGTATTTGGAAAAACTCCCTCTACTCATTATACCATTTTTTTTGTCCACCGAAGATGTCAATGGGGATGGAAACTGTGGTTTTCACGTTGCTTCGAATATCACCCAATGACAATATTTAAGAAATAAGATGGCCGCCCAACTATTGGAGGATAAAGAATTCCATATTGAAATGATGAAAGAAAGAGATAGACATGTTGGAGAACAAGAGTTCAAAGAGTTATATACTCGTGTAAAATGCCGAAACGGATTGAAGACAATCGGATCCAAGTATTGGATGATAATGTCGAAATGTGGGTATCTTTTAGCGGATGTATCGAACTACGTGGTACATTATTTCTGTCCTCCTTTCTTAGGAGTGAGTGTTACATTTACACCCACAAGGACGGTTTGTGATGAGTCGGTCAAAGATAGACGAATCATTATGTCATGGGTTAATAACAATCATTTTATCGGTTTGAGGTTAACAGATGATTGTCCATTACCTCCATTGATTAGGTGGTCGGATTACTTCCCAACTAACCATTGGAAGGAGTGGTTGAAGAAATATGAGTCCAACATGGAACGTTGGGATCGTTTAACAAACTTTGTCAAGGACCCAATTGATTTGACCGAGGATGGTGAGTATTTTGGTTGATCATGTGATTTTGAACATATATTTTAAACAGTGGATATATACAAATATTAATGCAATGTTTTGTGACCGTTAATAAAAAAAAATTATTTTTGCATGCATTTGATGCAATGGACGTCCCAGAATCGGTTGATAATGAAATACCATATCTACCGATTACACATGCATGTGCCAAAATTAGAGTATAATCGATTGTATGTGAATAATGATTACTACCGATTAAACAATCGGTAGTGGTTGAAATTTTTTATCTATCGATTTAGAATCGGTAGTTTGTAAAATCACATATCTATCGATTGTGCTTGTAGCCAGAATTGAATAAAAATTTGCACTTTGCAATCGGTAGTTTAAAGAACAAATTTATCTACCTATTCCATTGTAATCGGTAGTTTTTTAACAAATTAATCCTCCGATTATACTTGTTTTTGTGCACAGAACTTGTCTTGCTATAATCGGTAGTACGTGAACATAATTAACTACCGATTGTTCTCTAAAATCCACAATCTGTAGAAAGTATCAAACCTTATCTACCGATTTTACTGAATTATAATCGATTTTGTACCATATTTGACAGGAATAAATAGCCGTTTGAACAGTGTACGACCAATTTTTTTTTAAAATTTAGCCGTTACACTAGCCTTTGGGTGTTTACTATATATAAAAGGAACTGTTCTCTCAACAAAAAACCCCACAATTCTCAAACTAACTCATTTTTCTCCATCTTCTCAAAAAACCTTACACTTCTCAAACATGGCTACTAGCTGGTCCACCAAGGAAGATGTTGTACCTGTTCGGGCGTGGGTGGTTACCACAAAGCATGATTCTCATCTAAAAATTAACTCTTCTCAAACCGTAGAAGCTTTTTGGAACCGGGTTTTCTAAGTTTTTGTGGGCTTAGATGGCAATGGAGGTGAAAGAACATGGAACGTGGTCAGGGATAGATTCGAACAACTCTATAATCGTTGTGATTGTTTTAGAACTGATTTGTACAATGCCAAGTTTAGTTTCACTGAGCTCGACATCATTGGATATGTAAGTATATCTCAAATAGATGTTAATCAAATCAATTATGATCTTAATATAATACTAACAAATTGTGCATTACTTTTTCATACTCCTCATGCTCTTAAGGACTATAGGGATATGTATGGTAGAAAGTTCACGCATTTTGCATGCTATGATGTATTGAAAGAAAATGACAAGTATTCCGATGACGATTATTGGTCAATTAGGCATCAAAACTAATCAAGTGTAATGCTATGATCTACTTTATGTCTTTAAATTTAATGAAAGAAGCCAAAGAAATTATTCCGTGATTCATATTCTGTCTTAGATAATACCCTTCACCTTAAGCGGCATGGACGAACCTTAAACGGGTTGAATCTGTCCAACACCTTAATGATATTGAAATGAGCTTCGAAACGGTAATTTTATCGTTTCCATCGTCGTCATTCCTCGAGAGATCTCGCTATAACTTCATCATTAGTTTCACCTCTCAAACGATATTGATTGAAAAGATATGTTAAATTCACAAATGGATCAACTTATCTGCTTATGCAATTAAATCGACAAAAAAGATCAGCTCTATTACGGTTATTGGGGTTACCGGTGTCAACGCAAAAATGTTCGTCAATACTCTCCAAATAACTCATACTCATTACACCATTTTGCCTACGTTCTTATCCTCGCCTCGGATAGAATTACATATAGCCCTACATAGTGATAAATCTTCTTCGATGTTGAAGAGTTAAAATATATTGGAGGTGCATAAATGAGAAGAGGTCACCCTCCTTATATAGATTAAAGTCCCAACGACTCTTATTTTTTAAAAAAAAGAGCCGTTGAGGCCTAGTGTAACAAGAGTGTACGAAAAATATATACACTAAGTTTGTACGAATATAAACAATCGGAAATATCGGGATCACCATTGCCTACAGATTGTTATAATCGGTAGTCTATGAAACTTTATTTACTACCGATTGTAATGTAAAATGTGTCCAGAAACTAATCAGTTCCATCATCTTAATCGATACATAAT
This sequence comes from Papaver californicum, assembly GCA_023531435.1. Classification (NCBI taxonomy): domain Eukaryota; kingdom Viridiplantae; phylum Streptophyta; class Magnoliopsida; order Ranunculales; family Papaveraceae; genus Papaver; species Papaver californicum. The sequence goes on along the minus strand of JAJJMC010025396.1, from coordinate 7,164,475 downwards.
TAACACCCGATTGTACTCAACAAGTATAATTGGTAGTCTAAGAAATTTTTTTACTACCGATTGTATATGTTGCCCCAAATTCAAAATTAAAAAAATTATCAAATTTCCAACATTTTCATACTCTATAATCAGTAGTCTAAGAAATGTTTTT
>JAJJMC010025396.1:6992283-7164314 GCA_023531435.1 Papaver californicum | reverse complement strand
AGTCTAAGAAATGTTTTTACTACCGATTGTATTTGTTGCCCCGAATTCAAAATTGAAAAAATTATCAAACTTCCAACATTTCCATACTCTATAATCGGTAGTCTAAGAATTTTTTTTTTACTACCAATTGTATATGTTGCCCCAAATTCAAAATTGAAAAAATTATCAAACTTCCAAGATTTATACTCTATAATCAGTAGTCTAAGAATTTTTTTTACTACCGATTGTATATGTTGCCCCAAATTCAAAATTGAAAAAATTATCAAATTTCCAAGATTTTCATACTCTATAATCGGTAGTCTAAGAAATTTTTTTACTACCTATTGTATATGTTGCCCCAAATTCAAAATTAAAAAAATTATCAAATTTTTAACATTTCATACTTATAATCGGTAGTCTAAGATTTTTTTTTACTACCGATTGTATATGTTGCCCCAAATTCAAAATTGAAAAAAAATTATCAAATTTCCAACATTTTCATACTCTATAATCGGTAGTCTAAGAAATTTTTTTACTACCGATTGTATATGTTTCCCCAAATTCAAAATTGAAAAAATTATCAAATTTCCAATATTTCCATACTATATAATCGGTAGTCTAAGAATTTTTTTTACTACCGATTATAGAGTAAAATGTGTCCAGAAACCAAGCAGTTCCATCAGTAGGTGTAATCGGAAGATAATTATCAACCGATTTTAGACCAGTAGGTGTAATCGGTAGATAGTTATCTACCGATTGTGGATGAACATGCTTAATCAGTAGGTGATGCAAACCACTTATCTACCGATTTTAATGTAAAATTTTAACAAAGTTACTTATTAAAACTGAGTCTCTTGCAAATCAATCGATAATTCACAAAAAGAACATAAAATCCATTCATCATCCATAAATTAATCCATTCATCATCTAGAAAGTAAAAATAATGTTAGAACATTAAATACCAGGAACATTAAACACCAGGGACATATCTATAAAGTTAACAAGTTTCTTGGAAATCAATTGAAAATGATGTTCTCTAACAAGACAACCACAATCTAATTTCTAGATTTTTTGGTTTTAGTATGAGGACGATGAGCACCAGGGACATATCTTTCAGCATCAGGGACATTGGCTTCACCCTCAGGGACATTGGCTTCACCCTCAGCACTCGATGAACCACGACATCTTTTACTGTGCTTTGCTGCTGGCCTCTTAGGCTTATTCGAAGCTTTCTCCCCAAACTTGCTTGCATAAACTTCATTATTAATGTTATCTATTAGGTCTTTATGCGCTTTCATCTTATCAATTGATAAATGCACTCCCGCATTTATACACCCAACAATCTTTTTAGAGAAAAACGCAAACCTTTTTTTTTTCTTCTGTTTTTATGCAATAACAATCAAACGATTATTATCTAAAATATTGAGCCGTAATATTAAAATCAAAAGGAAATAACATTAAGTACCAGCCTTTCATAACCAGAAAGTTTGTCTTTGATGATACAAGTATAATCGGACACCTTGGTGGTCTTTCCTTTATCTTCACGGATCACATGAAGATGAGAATGCTCCCGGTACCATACCATATAGCGTGGATTTACTTCATCACCTTGGTTGACATGTCTCCCATCGTTGATCATATATTGCATCGTGTTATTCCAATCTTCAACGGATGGGTTACCAGAGTAAACTACTGTGATAGAGTCCTTACCACATATATAATTCTCCACGTCCAATTTGAACCTGCCACATGTGACTTCAAGGTTCTTCTTGGACATAACCGACTTGACGCATCACCCTAGATGCATTATACATAACATATCCAGTGGGATGGCACAAGGGTCCATAGTAAAACGACAACTCAGACCTTCCCGCTATACGTCCACTAGCTCGGTCTTCCATGTATGGATCAAAGCATACATCTTTGGATGCCATCAAGTCTAATTTCCTCCTCAAAGAAATCAATTTTTGCTCCTTAGACCTTGAACGGTTGTTGTCGAAGATGTACTTTGTTCCTATGGGTATTCCTTTCTCCCATATCGGATTCTCTTTGGCTAACTCGAGGGACGGGAAGTGGACATAGATCCATGTCTAGTGTACATATCAAACCAAGTATGAGAAAATTGATTCTTAAAAGAGAAAAAAATAAATAACAATCAAAACATCAATAAAGTTACCAAAATACCTGTAGTAGGCTCACATTCCCGACAATTTATCTAGTTGATTCCCTCGATGCCTTTCTTAACTCTTCCATCAATAACACATGGCATGCAGTGCCCCACGAGTAGTCACAAACTTTATTGAGGGGATGTAAAAGTTGTAGAAGGTTGGCGTCGACCCGGTTGCAACTAAAATTGGGGAAAATGACACATCCCAAAACATATAGGAGATATGCAGTGGCTGCAGCATTCACTTCGTCGCCGCTAAACTATGGATTCCTTTCTTCTTTATTCTTGGTACCTTTGAACATATTCATCAAGTGAACCATGCTGAACTGTCTAGTTTTTTAACGAAAGCACCGATTGAACTCAATGTCGGATGTCGCTTGATCCCAACCAAGGCACTTTTGAGTGTAAAAATAAAGTTGTTCCAATCTTAACTGCTTCACATAATCAAACTTGACGGTTGTACCATGGACATTGAGACTAAGAATCTGCACCACATCATCTGGGGTGATTGTCATCTCTCTAAAGGGCATGTGGAAGGTATCGGTCTCAGGATACATTCTGTCCAGGAAGGCTGATATCGACACCCGGTCATGCTCTAAAATTAAATTCTCGGCAGCAGTAGATAACCCCAAGTGATAAATAATTTGCTTGAACCTTTCACACTCACCATCTAACGGCCAATATTTCATTTTTCTTGGTGCAGCTGTAGGTTTGAGTAGACGAACCGCATCAGAATGGTCCTAATATACACGACGAATTATAAAATAATTAGAATAACAGTTAACACTTCTACGAATAAAAAGACAATAGGTTAAGAATGGTGTTTTATAATTATTACCTCAGTTGAATAAATTTCTTTGGCCCAAGAGTCTTTATATCCAAATAATAGATCTCCTCCATCTCTTGGTAACCCAGGGGTTTGGCCTTCTCCAATACCCTTCATCTTCAAAGAGGAGGGGGCTTGGTGTCCTCCTTTTTTCTTAATTACCTTCTTTGTACCATGTCCTTCTCCTTGTGTACCACTTGGTTCTCCTTCTTCTTGGTTTCTAACTTGTGGAGCACTTGGTTCTCCTTCTTCTTAGTTTCTAACTCTTGGAACACTTGGTTGAGTTCCTTCGGTGATAGAGATTCCGCTAGCGCTCTTTTCTCTTCTTGGACTAGATGTTACTTTCTTACCCCCCTCATGACGAGGCCCCAAAACAATTGTATCTTGAGCTTGCTTAGCTCGCATTTCCCTAAAAAAATAAAATAAAAAACAATTATTTCCAAGAAGACACCGTTTAATCACTACATAATCGGTAGAGAAAGTACATAAAAATCAACCGATTGTTCATAATCGGTAGTCAAATAAACAAACTAACAACTGATTGTTCATAATCGATAGATCGGGACCTAGATTATCTCCCGATTGTGCATAAAAATTGGAACAGAAAACTCTAAGATATGGACACACATATAATCGACAGTGAATTAAACAAATTAACAACCGATTGTGCATAATCTGTAGCTCGGGATCTACATTATCTACCGATTATGCATAAAAATTGGAACACAAAACTCTAAGCTATGGACACATATACAATCGGTAGTCAAATAAACACAATAACAAACGATTAAAGCAATCGGAAGTCAAATACATAACCTATCTACCGACTGAAACCATCTAACATAATCGGTAGTTAGATAACAAAATTAACTATGGATTAAGCGTAAATTTTGGTACAGGAAGACAATCGGTAGTTAATGACTAAATCTAACTACCGATTATGGTCGATGTTTTTGAGGAATCACTAACTTTTATAATCGGGAGTTTAAACCTATACGAAACTACCGATTAAGCCTAAATTTTGGTACAAGAAGATAATCGGTAGTTAATGACTAAATATAACTACCGATTATGGTCGATGTTTTTAAGAAATGAAGAACACAATCACAATCGGTAGATAAACACAAACACGAAACTACCGATTATATCAAATAACCGAAAAATCCTAGAAATTCTATTGACGATTTCATTCGATTAAAGCAAAATAAACACAAATAATGGTAAACTCTTACCTTATTGGAGCCATTAGATAGTGCTGAAGAGGCTGATTGTCGGAATCAGTCTCCGTATCTGGATCATCATCTTCGTATTCTTCATCTTCTTCACTATGTTCTTCAACGATCTCTCTATTTCTTATTCTCTCGGTAAAATTTGGCCAATTAGTATTATCAGCTTGACGGGTTGTTTGCTTTTGTCGAGCCATCTTTAGATTGTAATTACGACGATGAATTGGTACGGCGATTAACGATTAACGATTAACGACGAGGAATTCTTTTTACACAATCGGTAGATATAACGAAGAGAAGAAGAAGAAGAAGAAGAAGAGAAAAGGAAGAGAAACTATTTCTAATCGGTAGTTAGAAATGAAATGAAATGAGTTTAGCTTTTATACTTTTATTAGTGAAAGGGTATATATGTATTTTTTAATTAGTTAAAGGATATATAAATATTTTTAGCTACCATTAGACTATCCCATAGTCATATTTATTGGATGAGTATAAATTAGTCGCCCTAAATTTTTTTTGGATCACCCTAAAAAACACCAGATTAATTTTACACTAACATAAATAAATAGAGGTTTTTATGTCAATATCAGTTATATAGACACGAATTAGAATTCATAGTACGTCCTTTTGGCTCATAAAACTGATATTTATCGACACAGAATGGTACGTATTACGTATCAACAGATACAAAAATACAGGTGAACCGAGGATCTTGTGATAATACCGACACAAATCGGCGGGTACTGCAAACTATCCAGTAAACAGTGAAATTTAAAAAAATAAAATAACATTCAATTTTGTAGCACTTGCGCCTCACATGTGCAGATAGAGATACAGGGTAAATTCCTGGTGCTGTAGTGTAGAGCAGATAGAGGTAGGAGCAGAGTCTAGAAAGGGAAATTAAAGACAATGAGAGGGGAAGAAGACGAAAAACAGTGAAAATTTTTAATCATTGAAGGATACTACCGACCGAGTTAACTCATCAACTCCTTTTCAACTTTCAAGAGTCCATAATTCTTTAACCATGGTTGAATGTTGGCGTAGTGGACAACCAAATTCCACCAACCTTCAGGTATACATAACTTCATTTAATCAGCTCCTTTTCTTTATCTTTTCTTTTTACTTTTTCTTCATTTTAAATCAAACTTCTCGTTTTTGATGCATTTTTTGAAGTAATTTTGCTCGTAAAGTTTTAAAAACCCTTCTTTGTCGTACATTATTTATGAAACCCTTCGTTTTCCTGTGTCATCATCATATACATTGTTGGCTTTACCCATTTGAGAACACAGCCTAAGGATGATTTGGTGAGGGATTGTGGAGCAGGAATGCTGTTTGATTTTCTTGGGTTAGTACCCTATAGTGGGAACTCAACTGGTAGAGTTAAATTCCTACTTGGTGATTAATTTGAATAAATTTCACCTATGGGAATGGGAAATTGCAGATGGACCCCTGAGTGACTAGGGTTTAAGTGCAAGTGAAACTGTGGAACAAGTATAGAATAAAAGAAAAGGAAAAAAAAGGCCGGTAATACATGTTAAAATGGTTTAAAGCACAAAATGGCCAAGATTGGAGTAGACGAAGAGCCAGTTACTTCTTTGTCTGATCTTTCATGGGGACTCCTTTGAGTCTAGGATAACCATCTCTCACAAAATGAAGAATGGTTAACTTAGAAACATAACCATCATTCTTATTGTATACCCATTTCTTGTCAAAGTTACTAGTTATACGATGAGTTCTTGGCTATTATTCTCCAATGGTTAACTTATATAATGTTTCCAGCTATGTTACCTGTAAAGTTTTATGTTGATTAACTGTTTCAGTTTTTATATTGTAGGTTGAAGCCTGTCAAAAGTGCGTTGTCAGAGGTTACGAATATCTCTTAGTATATTGCGATGTGTGCCAGATTTCTGCTGAGCACGTGTATGGTGACCAATTGTTTGGTTTGTAGAATTAGAGTCTAGAATTTTTATCAGACTATCATTATGTTTAAAGTGTGTGTTTTGGGGAATTGTTAAAAGAGTGTGTTAACTTGGATTTTTGTTATTTTTTTTTCGTTTCCACCCCTTCTCCAGCTATTGTTTGGATACAACATCTAAGGTTGCTCAAAAGGTGGTCAAATGGTCGTGTGAGCAGTGCTTATCGTCATGTTTCCGCAAGCAAGTTAGTTTGAGACTATCCCTAATAGTTGTAGAAGGAAATGGCAAACAGTTGCAAGATAATGAGAATGCATATGCAAGTAGAATTACTGATCATGTGCAAAGGTAGGATGTATCTGTGGCTTTCTCTCTCCTTTTCCTGTTTGTTTTCCAAATATATTTTTTTGTGCAAGTGTGTTGGGCATGTACTAGGTGTTATATCATGATATTTGTGGTTTTATCATTTGGCCAAGTATGGTTTCTTACTGATAAATTATGGTGACGTTTCTGTTTCTTAGTGTGGAGAATCTCTTGCCCAACAGTCAACTCAATCTGCAGACAGCCACAGCTGATGCAGAAGCAGTTAGATTTATTAGTAAAAAATCTTTTCCCGAACAGTTGGGTAAGGCACTCGTCGAACAAGAAGCTCAGATGAATGTTTCTGTAAACAATGTTCAGTACAAGGAAATTGAAGAATATTTTGAAGACAAGACGGGATGGTTGAAAAATAGGTTCAACGAGTTTGAGATGATTGAAAAGGCGTTTGTGGAGAAGAAATCTGAGATACGTGCACTTATTGCTAACAAAGTGGTGACCGCTGATGTTGAAGAATTAGCTTATGCTTGATCGGGTTCAGGAGCAGAAAGACATTGCTATTGCTGCTATTATAGGGGCAAGAAAAAAATTCATCGCTAACAGAGTGGCATCTGTTAAAGAACAAGCTACGCTTGATCAGGTTCAGGAGCAGAAGGGCATCGGTGTTACTACTATTATAGAGCCACAGAATAAATCAAGTATACATACTGTTGGTTGTTTAGATCGACAACAATGTCTTAGGCAATTTTGCAAAGACATGGACGCAAAAGGTCTTTTGAATTACATTAAGGAGAATAGGAAATATATGGATGCAGTGCGTGCTGAAATTCCTGTAGCTCTGAAAAGTGCACCTGAGCCTGCCCATCTGGTGTTGGATTTGCTGAAAGGAATCTACCCTTCTCCTGGTCCAGCCACATTTCGTGTACAAGAGAGCAGGAGAGATTCTGAAGACCGTGAGTGCATACACAGATCATGTCTGATGTTGATTGAATCTGTGGCCCCATTGGTGTTAGGTGGTGATGAACTTGTGGACCATAAAACCAAGAGGCGAGCCAAGGTAATTGTCGATGATTGGAAGTCTAGGTTGGGCAGCTGTAATCCTACCTGTAGGAATTCTTCTCTGGACATGGAGATGTTTCTGAAGTTACTCACAGTATTTAAAATTACTACATAGATTGATGAAGAAGAACTTTGCAAGCTTGTTCTTGCTGTTTCTCATCGTCTCCACATTCCTGATCTCTTCCTTTCTCTTGGCCTGACAGACAAAATACCAGGTTGGCGACTTGGTACCCCTTCACTAATGGAGACTTTGTTTGGGGTTTTGTAGAAGCTGAACACTATTTTATGTAGTTTTAGCCTTGTTCATGTTATGCTTATGCCTCCGAAGCATGATTTGGTAGACCGACATGTACCGTGGATCAAGCATACGTCACTATATGAAGTTGTGAATCTAGACAGACAACTGTGTCATCCTACATGACCAATTTTTAAGTCTCCTATAGCAGCATGATTATGTTTTCCACTTTTTCTTGACATTGTTGCATTTGGGGTCACAAGAGTTGTTTTCTATCTATCTAGGTGATTATACATACTTGACCTTCTCAAATGGATCATGAAACATAAAGAAAGACTGGTTATACCAGGTCCACTCAACCTTTTATATTTACCGAAGTCTAATCATCCTGTTTTGGCAGTTGTAGTTGAAGCATTGATCAGCCACGGGAGACAGATTGATGCTGTTCATTTTGTTCAAGCCTTCAAGCTCGATGAAAGCTTCCCACCTGCGCCTCTTCTACGGACCTACTTGCGGACTTGAGGATAGATATAAAAAGAAAAAACACGAGCTCGAGAGGAGATGTTAGAATTAAGGTGCTTACCCATGAGAATAAATAAAAATCTACAGTTTTTTTTCCTAATTGTACCTTTGCATTCCAGTTTTACTTAATACTTATGTTGTCTTTTGTAATTTGTGCATTTTAGAGCAAAGCACATATGAAGGAGCTTGCCGCTGTAAAGACTGTGATCGAGTGCATTGAAAAGTACAAACTTGAAGCAGATTATCCTCTTCATCCACTGCAAAATCGACTGAATCAGCTAGATGGTTGGAGATTTAATGGAAGAGAAGAATGTGTGGGGATTTGGTGACAAAAGAAGAACGAAAGAAGGCTCGAGTAGATGATGGAAGAAAATATGAGTCTTACATACCTCCTTTGAAATATGCCCCACTAGCTTACAGCAAGAGGAATTTATCTTTACATTGGAACTACAGAATGGAGCCATCATCTTCGCATAACAGCCGTTAATACTCTTGACTATCAAAGGGCTGATTTTGGATTTCTAACTTGGTACATTTCCCTTGCATGTTGGTCTATAATGTAGAAAGGCTTATCTTATGGTTTCCGGTTTTTTTCAACATCCCCCTTGCTCCGACGCACGATTCATTCAGTCACAGACCTCTGAAGCCAACATGATCGAAGGGCTGCTTTGTTTATTTTATTTATTCTATTTTATTTTTATTTTTTGTTTCCTTTTCAAAGATAATCCTGTCTTTTGTAAAATCACATAAAGAGTACATTATCGCACTATCTATAGGAGTACTACTGAAATAACTGGTCTAACGAAGAGCACACTCATTTTGTGCAGGGTTTTGATCTAGGTTTTTGGAGCGGACAGGTTGCTGATGGTAGTAAAAAAGCATGCTCAAGTTCTTTTTGGTCAGTCATGGTGTGTGCTACCATATGTAACCCTATAAATATCTCAGGTTTACTAACCGGTTGACACTTGCATTTAGCACATATATCTATATAACAGTTGGGATTGTGTGTCCATGAGAGTCTAGTTCTCGGGGCTCTGAGCTCCTTTAGTTTTCTTCTATGAATGTATAATCGATATACGCTGGAACTCAACTCCTCTTATGGGTTAAAAGCTCGACATACTATTTACATGTAAATAGCATTGCATATGTATTTTTGTTTTCTTTAATCTGGGAGTTTTCATCCAACCTTTTCGAAACCCCCAATAAGCTCATTTATGTTCTTGAATTTAGCGAAACTGGAATGAAGCGGTGAAAGCTACTGATAGAGAGACTACGATTTATTTATAAACTAGATTTGTGCCTGTGCGCACTGGATATGTGGTAATTTTGATCTTATTCCCTTGTCACTATTGTTGCTTGAAGCATGATATCACAATCCTTCTCAAAGAAGAACGCTATAATTTATAACGCCTAGACCATATCACCATTGAATAACATAACAAATCAACGACTTCACTATTGCCAAAACTAACCGAAGCTGAGCTATCCAATTTCTCTACCGCCAAATGAGTAGTAGCCTATTCAAACGTGTAGCTGATAGTAGCCCATTCAGTACTCCACAGGATGTATTCGCATACATACTTTCAGTACTACATAGAATGTACTCGCATACATACTTTCAGAGAGTTGATCGCAAACTCAAGGCATCATTAGTCTCGGTGTGTCCATTCTAGATAAAAAAGCAAGACAAACGTCGGTTTAAGAAAAAGTCATGTTCGAAGGTATTTGTAAATGCAATGGTATTTTGAACCAAACTACAACTTATGTCCAGGAGAGGTGAAACATATAATACCTCAAGTGGATTAAGCATACACCGTGGACATTAAATTCCCAATAACTATACTTGGTATTTACCCGAGAATAGAGAACTGGTGACACCTTTGGATTTATCTCTAAGAGAAATGTTATATTAAAAGGAGATGGTTATAGACAGAGTTATTACAAGTATTTATAGCCGTAGTAACAGCTATAGAAATAGTCAAGTCAATAAAAGTTAAATAAGAGTTAATTTGACTCAAACTGTTTCTAACACACTCTGTAAACTAATATTGGCAGATCACAGTAGAAGTTTAAACATCTTAAAAGAAATACAATCAAAATAAAGTTTATAAAAATAAAAGTTCCAGTTCTACTAATTTTCAGTTTTCTCAAACAATGATGCTGAGCACTCTGAAGTAGAACACTTTATTGCAGATGACAATTTCAACAGTTGAAGCAGAAGTTTTGAAAAAGTAGGATAACACAATCCTTTAGTGAACAAATCTGCTAACTGTTCTTCACTAGGAACATGTTGAAGCTTCAAGAAACCTTTTTCCACTAGCTCCTTTATAACATGATACTTAATTTATATATGTTTTGTCCTGGCATGAAAAACATGGTTAGTTGGTAAGGACAATGCACTTGTATTATCACACAAAAACAACACAAGACTTGAAAGAACCACATTCAACTCAGACAATAAAAAAGACAACTACTGCAGTTCACCTGCAGCAACAAACAAGCATTTATTTTCAGCTTCTGCTGAAGATTTGGAAACAATCTCTTGCTTCTTAGAAGACCAGAACACCAAATTAGGACCAAGAAACACAACATAGCCTGAAGTTGACCTCCTAGTATCTGGACAACCTGCCCAATCTGAGTCTGTAAAGGCCTTAAGCTTACACAAATCACCACTTCTCAATGGAATTCCCAACCCAAGTGTACCTTTCAAATACCTCAAAATTATTTAACAAGTTGTAAATGAATGTCTGTGGAGAATGCATAAACTGTGACACATAATTAACCCCAAAAAATATATCAGGTCTTGTAACTGTCAAATAGTACTAAAACCCTTCTACTATTGTTCTATATTCACCTGGATTAGCTAACAACTAACCATCATGAACTGATACTCTTGTAGCTTTGACAACATGAGTATCACAGGATTTACTATCCACCATTTTTGCTTTATCTAGTAACTTCTTAGTATACTTCTTTTGTGTTAAAGTTATATAATCAGAATTCCTAACAACTTCAATTCCAAGAAAGAATCCCAAATTACCCAATTCTTTCATAGCAAAATCATTCTTCAAAGCTACAATCAAACTATCTATCAGAACCGCCAGTTAAAACAATATCATCAACATACAATAGTAACACTAGCATACCACCCTGACTTGTGAAAACAAACATTGAATTATCACAAAAAGATTTCTTGAAACCATATGAAATAAAAATAGTACTAAACCTATGAAACTAAGCTCTAGGAGCCTGTTCCAATCCATATAAGATTTTCTTTAGATGACATACATATGTAGGATGATGGATCAATAAAGTCCTATGGCCGAGTCATATAAACATTTTCATCCAGAAATGTAAAAATGCATTAATCACATCCAACTGCCTTATTTTCCAATTTCTAGTAAGAGCTAGGCAAAGAACAACTCTCATAGTAGTACACTTGACCATTGAGCTAAAGGTTTCATTAAAATTAACACCATCTTGTTAATCATATCCCTTGGCGACCAACCTTGACTTGTACCTATCTATAGTGCCATGATATTTTTATTTTATCTTATAGAGCCACTTACAGCCTAAGACATTCATATGTAGCTGAAATGGCACTTTAACACATATTTCATTCCTAACCAAAGCATCATACTCTTCTTGCATTGAACCCTTCCACTTAGGATCTTTAATAGTTGTCTTAAAACTCTTAGGCTCAGAAACTGTAGCCAACAAAGCAATGTAGGATTGAGACACTGGATGATTAAAAGATAAAACAAGAAACATGATCTGGAAATTTCCTTGGTTTAGAAATCCAAATCTGTGTTCTTGTCACAATACTACTACTTGGTAATATTACATAACAAGATATAAATTCAGATACAACATCAGATGAAGAAGAATTTGAACATGACTGAATTGAGATAGGAGATTCAAAACTAACTGATAAGTGCATAATTTATATGATTTCAATGTCATATCCATACTAATAATTGTTAGAATTCTTACGTATTACTTGTTATTGTTCTTCTTTATTTTATTTGTTTTTATTAGATGAATCATCCCAATAAGAGTGAAACTGTCTACAAAATAGCTAAAAAATAAGTTACTCCAAGTATTTAAGTGACCAAGTCAACGAGAAGTGGAAGAAGTGCAACAAAAAGGAGTAGAGATGCTCAATAACATGAGACGGGATAAAGACCAAGTTCAACTCATCCAAAATCAGTATTTCTTCATATTATCTTGAAGACAATTGAAATACGAAGAGAAAACAAAAAGAATAAGGTCATTCCGACATTGGAAGAAGAAGTTACGAGCAAAACAAGATAACATTGAAGACTTTGTTCACAGACCGTAGAGATTTGCAAACCATACCCTTCTGAATTCGTGAACTAAAAGGGTGCAAACCGTACACTTCTGAATTTTTAAATTAAAAGGGTTTGCACCCGGTTTGCAAACCTTGCTCAACTATTTTTCACGGAACCGTTTTGGGTCTTTATTTCCTACTTTGGATATGAGTTATTTTAGGAAAGGTTTCCTAACCGACTAGGATTTTTGAAGGCCAAATCTTATAAACTTATATAAATAAGTATTATGCCTTGTAGAAAAAAAATAATTTTTGCAAGTATTGGAGAAGAACACAGGAGGAAAAGTTAGTGTTTTGGAGCATTTTTCATCACCGTAACTATTTTTTTTCCTACTTTATCATATGTACATCATAGGTTTCTCTAAATCCATGAGTAGGTAAACTTCTTATTGAGGATGAATTCTAAGTTCTAAACATGATTTGATTTAATATATGAATCTATTTTGAGTTCTTCATTTGATTATCGTTTGTTTATACTATAAAGAATGTTTATGATTGATTGATAGATTGTTTAGGTGGCCAAATGAATTGATTTGTTGATTCAATCTAATGCTAGTATTGAGTTATGCGATAAGTAATCGTCCATTGGCTCTTACATAAGTAAAGAACACGAGACCTTTCAGAGGGATTCTGTGGAGCAATTGTGTGTATAAACAACACTAGTAAGTGGACCTTGATCTAAGAGTTTAAATGCTAGGATTAACCTATAAATTCATAAATTATCAATCATTCGACCAAATTACACCTTGAGTGATCTACTACTAGGTGGTTTAGACGAATAAAATCTGGTAGGCGAGAACTTCCATATCCAGATATAAGGAATTTCGGGGATAACACTGATCTAACTGTTACTCTACGGTTGGTGATAATTTGTGATTAACAATGAGTAGATGAATATTCTATTTCAATGATTGTTTAGTAACGAAGAAGGATTCCATGATCATATCCCTCTTCATTGTTTACAACATAGTATTTTAATTTCTTATTTACTTTGCTTAAAGCCAAAAACAAAACCCCCCTTTGTGATACTTTTAACAGTTGAAACACCTCTCTCCTCGTGGGAACGAACTCTATTTACTACTATATTATTCATTAGTAAAGTAGAAAATAAGTGAATTAATTTGTGCACCTAATACACGCATCAAATTTTAACGTTGGGGAGTATTTGTTTCTAGGTTTATCTTTAGTTTTTCAACTTTGTTTTCTAGATTACTTTTGGTTTCAGGTACTTAATCTCTGGCTAAAGGTTATCGCGCTGGTTAACAACAATGCGGCATTACTACGTGAATAGGAACAACTCTACAAGATCCACCTCTAGAAGAGATGGGTGCTCCTCCACCTCCGCAAAAGAAGTTGGGAGAGTTGACATCTCCATGTTTAGATTCGCAACCACTGTGCATTAACATAGCTGCACCAGTGGAGCTGAAGTCGAATCTGATTAATCATCTACCTAAGTTCAAGGGACATGCAGGTGAAAACCCAAATCGTCACCTTCAACAATTTCAGAATAATATGACGAGTCTTAGGCATGAAACCGAATATAGTGAAACGACTATGCTGCAAGCCTTCCATTCTCATTGACAGACTTAACATAAGAATGATTTTATTATATTCCTCCAGGGAGTATTACAACATGAACGGAGATGAAAAAACTATTTCTAAAGAAGTATTTTCCTACTTCTAAGGCACCATCTGTTCGTAAAGAGATTAGTAGTATTCTGCAGATCACGGGGAAGTCTCTTTATGAATACTGGGAAAGGTACGAACGGTTGTTCGTAAGCTTCCCACACCACAACATCTCCTCAACACTCATAATTTAATACTTCTATGAAGGATTACTTTTGGAACATAAAAACTTGATTAATGCAGCTGTAGGAGGTACACTTACTGAAAAAGAAGATCTCGCTGGCAACTAGTTTGATTGAGAGTATGACTTCGAATGTACAATAGTTTTATACCAGACACAACTCAAATGTCAGAAGAGTTAGCGAGGTAAGAAAGTCTTCACACACAGAGCAACGATTGAGTACCGTTGAAAAGGTAATTCATCGTATAACGTCTACAGTTGCTCCTTCATATGAAAAGGATGCCGAGGTTAATGCTTTATTCCCTACTCTAATACCTACAATCTAGGTTGGAAAGATCACCCAAATTTTAGTTATGTGAACAAGCAAGTTGCAATTCCTATGGAACCAGCTTATGGGCGACATAGTGGTTTTCAACAACCACAATTCCAACCCCATCCTCAACCTCAACAACAAACTCAGAATTCCAGTTTAGAGGAGATGATGAAGGCTATGATACAGAATCAAGACGAAAGTGTTCAAGTACAGAAAACAAACTCTCAGCATCAGTATACAATTTTGCAGAAACAAGATATGGCTATAAAGGACTTGCAAATTCAAATGGGACAGTAGGCTACATACATGAATCAGATAAAGGCAGTGACGTCGATAAAGTTGCCTTCACAACCTTTTGTGAACCCAAGAGAGCATATCAATGTTGTAACATTAAGGAGTGGGAGGAAAGTTAAAAAGCCACAACAACAAGATGAGAGTAATGACGGTGTAGAAAAAGGAAGTAGAGATAGAAATCGTACCAAAGGAAAAGCCAACCTCAACCGGCCAATCTAAGGACACGATGCCTACTTTTACTACTCCACCACCTTTTCCTAGTCGTTTTTCTAAGTCAAAGAAGCAAGCTCAAGATAAGGAGATTATGAATATTTTTATTAAGATACAAATCAACATCCCATTTATTGAGTCCATCATACAGGTATCTAGGTATGCTAAATTTCTGAAGGAATTGTGCACAAAGAAGGATAAGTTGATTGTTAACCAGAATACGCGGGTGGATGAAAGTGCTTCAGCTATGTTGTTGAAGAAGATGCCCGCAAAGTGCAGTGATCCTGGGGGTTTCACAATACCATTCACTATTGGTAACTGCAGATTTGAGCGTGCTTTGTTTGATTTGGGAGCATCCATTAGTGTTATGTCAGCCGATATTTATGATTCTTTGAATCTCAGACTATTAAAAAAGACAAGGATTATCATTCAATTATCTAGTCTAACATATATCCTAAGGGAATCGTGGAGGACGTGTTAGTTCAAGTGAATTAGTTATTCTTTCTGGTTGACTTCTATGTTGTGGATATGCAGAATGAAGATAATTGTTCATCTACTTCATTACTTCTTGGGAGACCATCTATGAAGACTGCAAAGACGAAGATTGATGTCGATTTTGGGACACTTACTATGGAGTTCGATAAAGAAATTATACACTTAAATATCTTTGAAGCTATGCGTTATCCAAGTGATGTGCATTCTGCATTCTCTATTGATGTTATTGATTCGTTAGCTCAGCAGATGTTTGATTTGAGTAGTGAAGATGAACTTGGGAATGTGTTGCGACATAATTATTTATATTAACGTCCATCGGACGCCTAATTTTTACATTAACATTGCAAAGGAATTTTGGATATGTGTGGCTCTTTAACGGCATTACAACAAGATCAAACGGGTAATATTTCATATATCTCTCTACGGGTAACTGATCAAGTTCCTTTACCTTCTGTTGTGCAAGCACCTAAACTAGAACTGAAGCCTCTACCTAATCACTTACAGTATGCTTATTTGGGTGACGGGAAAGAGCTTCCGGTCATTATTGCAAAGAATCTCACAGGAGTACAGGAAGAACGCTTGATTATGGTTCTGAAAGAGCATAAAACGACCATTGGTTGGACGATTGCTCATATCAAATGCATTATTCCATCCATGTGCATACATAGAATCCTAATAGAAGACGATCCCAAGCCAGTACATGATGCTCAACGTAGGCTTAAACCCCCAGTGATGGAGGTTGTGAAGCAAGAGATCCTCAAATTGCTAAGTATGGAGGTAATTTACCCAATTTCTGACAGTAAGTGGGTTAGTCCAGTACAAGTGGTACCTAAGAAGTTTGGTGTTACCTTTGTCAGAAATCAAGATGACAAAATTGTTCCTACACGAGTTCAAACAAGATAGAGAGTATACATAGACTAAAAAAACTTTAGCTACCCGAAAGGATCACTTTCCTTTTCCTTTCATTGATCAGATGTTTGAGAGGTTATCGGGACATTTATATTATTGCTTTGGTGGACGGTTATTCGGGCTAAAATAAGATTGTTATTATACCGGAGGATAAAGAGAAAACTACTTTTATTTGTCCTTTTGGTACGTTTGCATACAGACAGATGTCGTTTGGTCTCTGCAATGCGCCTGCCACTTTTCAGAGATATATGGTTAGTATATTTACTGATAGCGTGGAATGCATCATTGAGGTATTTATAGATGATTTTAGTGTTTATGGCGATTCATTTGTGTAGATGATGTTTTTTTGACAAGGGCAAGAATTGTGAAATTTCCCTCTGCCTAGCAGCAATATTATGAAAGGATATGCACATATTTATGCGCATATGCTTAACTCTATAACAAAAAACGGAATACTGTATCTCTACTTATATACTCCGCAAGCGAATTAAGAATACAGATTCTCTATGAATAACTACCAACATTCTAAACTGGCTTTGTAGCCTTCTCAATATTCACGATACTTATGCCATATCGAGCTAGTCTCAAGTCGCGTAAATTCCACTGCTGATTTCCTTGAACTTTCCTTGAGTGCATCGATCTTCCAGTAACATCTATCGAATTCGGGAATAACTAATGCTCAATCCCAAAATACACTCTAGCTTAACAACTTGTTCGCAAATAACACATCACAATTTGCTATTTTGAGCTTAGAATATACCATTTTAGAAATTTGCTCAAAGACAAGCCACGAATTATGCGCTATCCCTCTTAGGCGCGCCGCGAACAAGCAACAATGCCTTCAAAGACGTATTGCGGCTCTAAACTAAGTTAACCCTAACTAGTTCTTGCATTAGCACCAGGCTATCACTAGCTCCCTGGATTATCACCACATTGGCTCTAACTCTTTGCCCTAACGCTAAAAGTGTTAACTTCTTTGGCTAATAGCAACCTAGCCCTAGCGCTAAAGGCGTTAAATTCTTCATCCAAGGGACCCCCCAGCCTAAACATATTGGCGCAAGCATCTTCGGCTAACAAGCAAGCGATCTAGGTAACTGGTGTTTAAGCTAACTTCGTCCTCGAGCAGCAACTTCCTCGACGCAAGCATCCTCGAGCAAGTGTCCATGGTGCTAACGTCTTTGGAGCAGCGTCCCTGAGCACATCATCGTTGGCTAGTTTGTCTCAAGCTAGCAGCACCCTTGGCTAGTGCGTCTCAAGCTAGCAGCGCCCTTGACTAGCGCCTTTTTAGCTACAAACATCCTTGACTAGCGTCTCAACCCAGCGTGTACTTTGTACTAGCGTTCTATCCACAAGAGTCCTTGGATAGCGATCTTTCTTGGGCAAGCGTCCCAATCCAGGAAGCACCCTTGAGCAAGCGTCCTAACTAGCGCGTCCTTGGCAACAAGTGTATTGGCACTAGCACATTGGTGCTAGCCCCTTTTGACCTAGTAGAGTCTTAGCATTTGCACTAAAGCGCTAGCCTCCTTAGTAGCGTTTTAGCCTTCATGGCTAAAAAGATAGCTTCCTTGCTAGAAGCTAGCACATTAGCATTACTCTCAAGATCTACCACATTATTATTGGCGCTAAGAAGCTAGTGCTAGCCTTGCTAGCTACTTCCATTATAAATACACCATTCTTTTTAATATTGGCTAATGCCAACACTAGTCTTATATGGTCATCCAATAACCCTTCTTGCTTAAGAAGCTTTTTACAATACTGGCATCGAACATCTTTCATATTTATGCTAAGTCACTTCTAAACTAACATTTGGCCATTATAATAATGCCATGCTATTTCAAAGTTATTATATGACTACTAAAATTACCAGACTTGACACTGATCAGTTTAATTACCAACTCAGTGAGTTGCGCAACTTGCCTCACTTACTTAGCAAGTCATTTGACTTGACATAATAAAAAAAGTAGTGGTTCACGACTCCACTATCCACGAGATATCAAATACAACACATGGGTGGATTCTCATTGGGGTACTGGTCTGGCGGTCTACAACAATCGTGTGTTATGGAAACACATCCACGAACAATAAGATAACAAGTAGTGGGGCAGTTATAAGACAGTTGAGAGAATGAGGAGTAGTGATCATACAAGTCTTCCTTTCTTTTTGGACATGACTCCACTGCAATCTCCACAATCGTTACTCCTCTAGTTCTTCTGTAACTTCCATCACTTATGAGAAATCAGTGTGTCTCCTTTGAACTATAAATATATGGTTTTCATCTATTCGAAACAATATAGAAGACAAGATATACATAATTAGCAATTCATTTCAGAGAGAATCCATTCTTTTTTACACACTGCAATTACTCATAACACTGAGATTTCTCAACCTTGTTTGCTTCCCTCCCCTAAGACCTACCCAATCTTCTCCACCTTTGTGATCGAAGCAGGATGTGAATGGTCATTTCTTGGTTTAGGCTCGTCCTATTCGATCTTGATCTCTCGAACCCACTTGAAAGTACGATTTTATCGTACATTTGTTTTTACCCAAAAATAATTTGATATTTGCTTAGGAAATCTTGAACTTGTTCTAAAAGATGCATAAACACTAACCTTATTCTGAATTGGGAGAAATGTCAGTTTATGGTCAATCATCATGGTATAGTCCTCGGTCACATTGTGTCCTCTCGAGGGCTTTAAGTAGACAACACAAATATAGACTTAATAAGAAACATAAAATACCCCACTTTGGTGAGGGAGATTCGTTTTTTTCTTGGTCATGCAGGTTTTTACAGGAGGTTTATAAAAGATTTCTCCAAAATCTCAATGCCAATGTGCAAATTGTTGCAAAAGGAGGCTACTTTTAACTTCGACAAGAAGTGCAAAGATGCCTTTGACAGATTGAAAGAATTGTTGACAAGTGCACCAATTATCAAGTCACCCGATTGGAGTTTACCGTTCCAGTTGATGTGTGATGCGAGTGACTATGCATTTGGAGCCATTTTGGATCAAATGTTGGAAAAAATTTCCCACATGATTTAATACGCATCTAGGACCCTAAACGATGTACAAATCGACTATTCTACCATGGAGAAATAATTGTTGGCTATAGTTTTTGCACTAGAAAAATTTAGATCATATTTGGTGGGAACAAAATGGTTGTATATTCTGATCACGCAGCACTTAAGTACCTACTGAAAAAGAAAGAAGCTAAGCCAAGGCTTATACGGTGGATACTGTTATTGAAAGAATTTGAAATATAAATTAGAGACAAGAAAGGTGTCGAGAATACTGTTGAAGATCATCTTAGTAGACTTGTTGGTTCTAAGGAAGAATTTTACTTAGAAGATCGTTTCCCAGAAGAACAACTTTTTTAATACAAGATTCAACACCTTGGTACGCTGATATAGCGAACTACTTGGTTACGAGAAAAGTACCTAGTACAATATCCAGTTCTCAAAAGCTGAAGCTTAAAGAGATAACCAAGCAGTATGGGTGGGATGAACCATACTTGTGGAAATACTATGCTGATCAGATTATCCGCGGGTGTGCACTTGACTATGAATTTCAACCCATTCTTAGTTTTGTTATTCTTATGCTTGTGGTGGGCATTTTGGTTCTAAATGTACCGCTCTCAAATTTCTTGAGAGTGGATTTTATTGGCTCATCTTATTTGAGGATGCTATTCTTTTTGCATATCTTGTGATAGATGTCAACGAACGGGAAATCTAGGTGCTCGAAATGAAATGCCACTCATACCGATTCTTGCTGTAGAAATATTCAATTTGTGGGGAATTGATTTTATGGCCCGTTTTGTTAATTTGTTTGGAAATTTTTATATAATTCTTGTTGTTGATTATGTTTCAAAATAGGCGTAAGCTAAAACCACCCCTACTAACGATTCTCAAGTTGTTTGTGAGTTTTTGAAGGAGAATATTTTCACTAGACATGGCAAACACGTGTGGTTATCAGTCATGGAGGATCACACTTTCAGAAATCCTTTCATGCTCTTCTCAAGAAGTACAACGTCACACACAAGATTGTTATGTCTTACCACCCATAAACTAGTGGGCTGATAGAAACATTTTTGTGTCTAAATTGTGCTCAATTATACGTATTACTAGTGTTTGGTTGTGTACTTATTGTGTGTTTTTATGTCTTTGTAAGTATTTTTAGAAAATAAATATTTGCAGAAAAATTGGCTCAAAAAGTGATAAAAGCACCTGAGAAAAATTACTAAAGGCACCAAGGAGTTCTGATAAAGGTACCCCACTGTTGGATAGGGGAACCTTTTCCCCTTCGTTTGAAAATGCAATTGGCGGGAAAACTTTTCTTTACGTGAAAAGATTACCTGAGTTAGTTAAAAGCCGATTTTTATGGAGTTTTGAAGTATCTGAATCATCATAAAGCGTTTAAGAACATCAACAAGACTTGAACATATCAATTAGAGGGTTTCTCACCGTGAAACACGGCTGGAAAATCCATGTTTTTGCCGGAAAAGGATTTATTCCCTGATTTGGATTTACACGATTCTGAGTTGGTTTTGGATTATATATTTAATCTTTATTGATTAAGGATGAAGCTATTAGGTTTTCAGAGCCTATACGTATCGAAGAGATCAAAGAAAAACAGGGAGGGGGAGGTCGGCCGGAAACAATTCATATAAGAAATATCTTCGAGATTTGGGGTCTGTTGGGTAGAAAAGGGGTTGTTTGAGTCAATTAAAAAGATACAGAGGATTGAAAGAGATTGGGTCAAGCTCAGGAGGCCAACATAAGGAGAAAAAAATCATCACAAGAAAAAACATTCTGCTGCTGCTGAAGAACACGAAGAACAGAGAAAAGGCAACAGTTTCTTCAACCGTTTGTAACGTTTATCTTGAGCTTTGCAATGTTTATCTTCAGTTGCAAGGGTTTTTTCAACCCATCTGCAACAGATATCTTAGTATCTGCAATGTTTATCTTCAGTTGAAAACACTTTTCTGTAACAGTGAGAACAGTGGTTTGCAACGCCATTACACCTTTGTGAACCATTTGTGTTATTATTTTTGATTCTTAATGAATGAATGATAACTATTTTTGAGGAAGCAATATTTCATGAATGAATGATAACTATTTTTGATTCTTCATGACTTTTGCATTGATTTTTAATTGATTTATAATTTTCCTTAATTAGTTATGATTTTGTTTGATGGTGTATCCTGGGACTTAAGAGCGTTTGATGCACCACGCTTGTGATTTACAGTTAATGTTTTAGAAATCTAGTTTTGGCAAAAAAACAAAGTCAATAAAAGAGCTATAATTGTTAAAAGAATCATTGTAGAAATCAATCAGAAGTGATTTTGGTGGAATCATGAGTTCCGGTTCTTCCTAATATTGTTAAAATATTTTACTTATTTTCTATTTTAATTTAGTATTAGGTCTAAAACGAATCTTCACAAGTCTCAGCGAACGAACATATTTTTACCACTTTTCTGAAACGATCAAGTTTTTGGCACCGCTGCCGAGGATTTGTTTTTAGTTTTAGTTTTTTTTTAAGGTTAGTTAG
Organism: Papaver californicum; assembly: GCA_023531435.1. Lineage (NCBI taxonomy): Eukaryota > Viridiplantae > Streptophyta > Magnoliopsida > Ranunculales > Papaveraceae > Papaver > Papaver californicum. The sequence continues at coordinate 7,142,147 of JAJJMC010025396.1, read as the reverse complement.
TTTAATTAGATTTTTATTCTTATTTTTATTTGTTATATTTTACGTTTTTTGGTATTTTTCTTTGTATTACAGGTTTTGGATCAAAAAAAAAAATTGGAGTCAAAGATTATATTGATTGATTAAAGACTTGGAGTCAAAGATAAATCGAAAAGAAAGAAAAAAGAAGAAAACTTTTTTTTTAGTTAATTTTAGTTTTATTTAATTTTTAGGGTTTTATTTATTTTTGTTTTTAGAAAATTGTATTAGGAAAACTTTTATTTTTTTTTTTGTAATTTTTCTTTTATTTTTTTGGACTTTTATTTGGACTTTGGACTTTATTTTTGGGACTTTTGGACATTATTATTTTGTAATCCCTACTAAAGGGTATTATTAAATATAAACTGCAACAAGGAAGGACGACAATTACGATATTGTCTCAGCACCTCGGGTTCGTACACTGACATAGGAGTCGGTGGCTTGAGTTGACTCCAACGGTTTATTGCCCGTCAGGAACGGAAGGTAAGACTCTAACCACCCACGAATCCCCTGACAGTGGGTTTTTTGGACTCCTTCGTGTGCATATATGCCGAGGACTTGAATAAGGATTTACTTTTCTAGTAAAAGGCAAGAACTGACAATACAAGATAAGAACTCGGATTTCATCACCGTTTCCTTCTTGCCCGCTTTAGGAACACGTTACCAAACGCGAACCTAAGCTTAAAATTTTGACTAGAAAGAGACCGATAGGGTAACAAGATTATAAGAAAGTCATTCAAAAAGACTGTATTTGGTTACTCTGTTAGCCTAACTCAAAGTTCAGGAAGATTATTTTAAGTAGATTCGATCCACTTTGTAACCCAAGGAAACATTGGAAAAGAGGCAGAGTTATCAATTCTCCTTAGAGCTTATCCTATTTCTATTCGACTTAATCTAATTCGGATCGTTCTAAGAGATTTGCTAAAGTGTAACTAGTTGCCTTTTGGGAGACTAAAAGCTGGTCTAGAAACAATCTAAGTGGAGCCATCATGCTTTTTGTTTGCTAGATTCAGTAGGTTTTCTTGGTCGAGTCAGCCTTGCTTGTGTTTGTTTAGAACCCCTTCCAGTCGGACTTATTTTTAGAGTTTATTTTTATAAATATATTAGGAAGTTTTTATTAGAAAATGTCGAACTCGTATTATGAGGACCGATACAATGAATATCCGACTGAATTTCAAAATAGACATTATCCGTACTATCAACATGGTGTGGGTAGTATTCGGGACCACCACCAACCTTTTGAAGGTTATTTCTCATACCAGGGTAATCCCAATTACAATTCGTATATACACCCGTCATATGAACATGAAAATGAGCAAAATTCGAGTTCTTTGTCTTGGAGGGATTCTCTAAAGCAGATGCGATCTAGTGCTCCCTATGATGATCCAAATCATTCTCTAGAAGAATCACACGAGCAGTTGCGATCTAGTACTCCTTATGATCCATTTGTTTATTGATAGACACATTTTTGTGTCTGATTTGTCTCAATTATTTATATAGATAGTCCTCGATTGTATATTAATTGTGTTATTTTTGGAAGAATAAACAATCGTGGAAAAATTAGCTTGAAAAGTGTTAAAGGCAAACAGAAAGTGATAAAGGAACCCAATGAACTTTGTTAAAAGCACCCACACTTTTGCTATGGGCACCCACCTTCATCTCTTCCATTTCAAAGTATAAATTTGGGCGGGAAAATATTTTTCTCCCTCTGTGAAGACTGTGATCGAGATTTGGAAGAAGATTTTGGTAGTTAAAGGAATAATATTCTTTAGCCTTATTAAAATGAAGCATTACATGCTCGGAAATAAAATAGTATCGTGTCAAACTCATTCTCGGAAAAAAATCATGAGGAAGAATAATGTCATGTGAAACATGGAATTAATTTCCTATTTCACTGGAAATTGTTTCTATGCTAATCGATATGTTGTTAGAAATAAAAGGAAACGGTGTGAAGATATATTACTCTCGAGTTTAAACACAGAAACAATAACGTGAAAAATAATGGCCGAGATGAAAACAAAAGTTTTTTTTTTAGATTCAGAGGATTCATGAACGAGATTTGCTAGATGTAGGTGTTTTATTATAAATAGAGGGTCGAAAGGAGCTTACCAGGGGGCTGGCAGAGGCCAGATACACGAGCAAAGATCCAGATTTTTTTTTGTTGTTGCTGCTGCTGAAGAACACGAAGAACAAAAGCTACGACAACGGTTTCTTCAACCTCTCAACCACGATTTTTTCATCCATTTGCAACAGATATCTTTGTCTTTGCAAGGTTTATCTTCATCTGAAACGGTTTCTTCAACACATCTGCAACGGATATCTTAGCATCTGCAACGTTTATATTCAAGCTTTATTGTAACTGTTACTCTGTAACATCCATAAAACGTTGTAGATTTCCTGTTACATTATTTTTAGCTTCTTTTCATCTTTCAAGCACTTTTTGAGATATGTACCAATATTTTGAGGGTGTATTGAGCAAGATGAGCTAAACCCCATCACTGAGGCAATGAGGAAGCCATTTTTTCATGATTAATTGGTAACTTTTAATAATTCTTTTATGACTTTTGCATTTATTTTTAATTAAAATTACAATTTTTCTTAATTGATTGTGATTTTATTTGATGGTTTATGCTGGGACCTAGAGCTTTTGATTAGCCATACTTGTGATTTACATGATATATTAAAATCTACCTTTGGAAAAAATTAGAGTCACTTATTTGAGCTAGAATTGTATAGAATTATTATTTTTGGAACCAATTAAAAGTGGTTAATGATAAAATCCATAACCTCAGTATTTGTGAATATTATTTTCATCTTTTGTGTATGTTTTCTAGTTTAAAAATTAGTTTATTAAATCTAAAATCAATCTTCACAAGTTCGAGAGTTTGAAACCCTTTCTTACCACTATATCACAAAAATCATCAATCTTTGGCGCCGCCGACGTGGATTTGTTTTTAGATTTGTTTTTAGTTTTAATTAGGTTAATTAGTTTAGTTAGATTTTTATTTGTTCTATTTTACGTTTTTGGGAATTGTTCTTTGTATTACAGGTTTTGGATCAAACAGAAATTGGAGCCATAGATTATATTGATTGATTAAAGACTTGGAGTCAAAGACAAATCGAAAAGAAGGGAAAAAAAGACAAGATTATTTTTTTTAGTTAGTTTTTTTTTATTTATTTTTTTAGGATTTTTTTTTTATTTTTAGAAAATTGTATTAGGAAATTTTTATTATTTTTGTAATTATTTTATGGTTTTTTTGTTTTTTTTTCTTCTTATTGTTGGACTTTGGACTTTTGAACTTTATTATTATATTTAAACCCTATAGAAGGGTAATTTAATATAAATTGCAACAGGGAAGGACGATAATTACGATATTGTCTCGGTCCCTCGGGTTCGTACACTGACACAGGAGTCGGTGTCCCAAGTCGACTACAACCGATTCATCCCCCGTCTGGTGCAGGAGGTAAGACTCGATCAACCCACAAATCCCCTGCAAGTGGGTTTACTGTATTCCTTCGTATGCATATATGTTGAGGAACTGAATACGGATTTATTTTCTACTAAAGGGGAAGGAATGGCCAAGGAAACGTTGCCAAAGAGGCAGGGTTATTAAAGCTCCTTAGAGATTATCCTGTTTGTTTAGAACCCCTTTCGGTAGGATTTATATTTAGATTTTAATTTTGTAAATATATTAAGAAGTTTTTGTTAGAAAATGTCGAACTTGTATTATGAAGACCAATACAATGAATATCCGACTGAATTTCAAAATAGACATTATCTGTACTATCAACATGGTGCGGATAGTAGTCGGGACCACCACCAACCTTTTGGAGGTTATTGCTCATACCAAGGTGATCCCAATTACTATTCATATACACACCCGTCTTATGAACATGAAAATGAGCAAAATTCGAGTTCTTTGTCTTGGAGGGATGCCCTAAAGCAGATGCAGTCTAGTACTTATAATGAACCTATTATGCCTCTAGAAGAATCACACGATCAGTTGTGATCTAGTACTCCTTATGATCCATTTGTTTCTCTAGACGAATCCCTCAAGCAGTTGACTGAGAATATAAATAGATTGAATGAAAGTCTTGCAAAGAGTCTATTGCTCAAAATAATCTTAATTTCCAATATAGTGCTACCCTTGATAATTGTTCACCTATTAAGGAGGACGAGGAAAAAATTGGTAACACTACCTATTTAGACGAGGTTCAGACATCTTCATATTATTATGATGATGAGGATAGTATTGCTGAAGAACTTGAAATATACAGGCAGAGTGATGAAGAAATTGTCACTCTAATTGTGCTTCATGTTGATTCTGTTATTTCTGGTTCAAATCCAAATAATTTTAATGATTATTCACCTATTCAAAAGGAAGAGGATTTGACTAGAGATACCACTGTTTTAGACGATGTAGAATTTTTTTGTTTTTAAGCCGATAATGGTTTAGAGGAACTAGTTTGTCCTGAGACTAGTGATTTAGAGTCTAACGTTTGAAGACAATAGTCTTTGACGAAGATGATAGAATCTTAGAGAATTTTAATGTGATAGAGGATGATTTGCTTTAGGTTGATAAAATAGTTTCTCTAGTGGATTTTGTTGTTCTAGACACCGAACCTTTTCAGGTCCCAGAGGATCAAATACCAATGATCTTATGTCGTCCCTTTTTAGCTACATATAATGCCGTCATCAGTTATGAAAATGGAATAATTAATTTTTCTTTTGGTAACGTGACTATTGAACTGAATCTATTTAGTATGAGTAGACAACCTTCTTTTGAGATCTATGATTTAGAAGAAGTGAACATAACTAGTACTTCAGTTAAGAAATCTTTGCCAAACACTTTGTTAGAAGATCCATTAGATAAATGCCTAGATCACTTTGGGTTTGATGTTGATGATGATAGTGTTATTAATGAGGTAAATACTTTTTTAGGTTCTGCACCTTTGATGGACACTTATAATATATGGAAAGCTAAGTTTGAAATTCTACCAGTTTATAAATCTACCTTATTTCCTTCTATAGAGGAAGCTGAGTGCAGTTCTAACCTTAAGGACCCTAGAATCCAACAACAGTTTTTAGGCCGAAAGTAATAATAAAAAAAATGAATATGAAGGATCAAAAGATTTTATTTGCTGCCATTATCTTTCTTTGTGCATTAAGTTCTAAGAATATCAAAATCTCCATCTGAGAGTAATGTCCACCCTAAGTTTGGGGGTACCGATGATTCTTGTGATTGTCACGTATCCCTGCTTAAAGTCCCTAAATTGGGACTTGACTTATGCACCTCTACCATTTTACAAGATCATCTTCAAACTAGATTCCCTGGGCCTCTTGATGTCCAAAAAGAAGTCCAGTTGTTAAAAACCCATCCTCTGGTCGATGTGGTTCACCTAGGCAATAATACCAAGATTGACTTTTTTTTCCCACCAAAATATTTTCTTCCATATGTAGGAACGTTTGAATTTCAAATGTGTCAGTTATTAAGTTTTGAGACTAAGCCTAATTACTTTAGAAAATTAGAATCAACATATTTGTTTAAGAATAACCACCATTTTCATAGTAGTCAACTGTGTGGGTCAAATATGATTGACTTTGAGGATCCACAATTATTCAGGTTATTATTATGTTCCTTAAATTTATTATTTGAGTTTTTCCAGATTCTACAACCTGATCCTCTGGATCCTGCGTATGAGGAAATTCAGCATAAAGAGATTTATCTAGACCCTTTCATAGAGCCCGAACTGAACCTCAATTAGATGTAGTTTTCATAAACAAAACACTAGATAAGGATAAGGTTGTACTCGGTTTGTTCACTTTCTGGGCCTGCTGCAATTTCCCTCTATTTTGGATAACATTATTTTATTCAGATGACCCATAGTTGTTCCGACTATTGCTATATGATTTAATAAGGTGACTAATTCTTTCTTAGTCTGGCTGAAGACTTTAAACTTAGCAATTCTTGAGAGGTAACCAACGCTCATGCGACACGGTAATATCTTTCCGTAACTCATTTCCTTCGATCGGTAACAGTTTCCCCTTGTTCGCGCTTTTAATAATTCATCTTTAGAACATTGAGGACAATGTTAGATTTAAGTTTGGGGGTAAGGGAGAAACTTTTAGTAAAATAAGAAACTCCAAAGTCTAGAAACTTGTGAACAATTCAGGATGACACTAACCATTCTAGGTAGATGGAAACTTAGCTCTTTTTCTATAGGATTTGGTGTGCCCAGCTAAACGGTCTATTCATAAAAGGATGCCTAGCTCAGGTGTTAGAAATAACATGATAGTTGTCACCATATCTCGGAGTCTATCTCGACCATATCACCTTCTATTTTTATTTTTGTAATTTTTGTGTTTCTCTAAGTGATTTGGTGGGGCACCAATATCGAATTGTTATCGTTGTCAGGATAAAGTTGAGTGTTTGAGATCAATCCCCATTATTGTATTATTTAGACCATTATTAAAAAAACACGAGTATTGACACTTTGATAGCAATGTATGTGTGTTCTCCCTGTCTCCGTCGCCTAAGCGAGCGTGGAACGCAGGATCCATGAGAACTATCATGTACGATGCTGATAAGGAGCATGTGCTTGGAATTATTTGATCCAATCATGTTGTCAGTACATTTAAAAATAAAAAATAATTGTTTTATTTTTAATAAATCGACCGTTAAACCCTTGTATATATCAGCTGAGTCGATATTAGTATAAGAAGTAAGACTAGTGGGAGAGTATCTCAATCTATTAAGATTCATCCTGGCACTGACCTTCGGACAGATATGGGAAACACCGTTCACCTTAGTCAACATGCGTGAACTTTATTTTATCCACATCCATCTTCTAAATTTTTTCATGTGATTGTACTTTGATAGATTCTGAGTATCGTGGTTGAACGACTATCTAAGTAGAGTTTTGAATTCTTGTATGAATTTTAGTATGCTGAGTGCAAACTCGTGTACAATAATTGGACTCATATAGGGTAATGATTCCCATATACGAAGAATTTAGTATGCCAACTAAATAGCTTGTTTAGTGTTTACCCTCAATCGTTCACAGGTAGCTAGGGTTTGGAGTAGAAGGTTTTGTGGGTATACCTCTTGTAAACCCTCACGAGACTATAACTCGTCCGATAGGGACTCCTATGGGTTTAAAGGCTTGTTGCACACGCTAAGTGCAATCGCGATGCCTGCGAAAGTGAGTTAGGATTGTTATTTTATGTTTAAATTAGATTTTCCCGAGGACTAGCAAATAATAAGTTTAGGGGTATTTGATAGACACATTTTTGTGTCTGATTTGTCTCAATTCTTTATATTGATAGTGTTCGATTGTATACTAGTTGTGTTATTTTATGTGTTTGTTGGTATTTCTGGAAGAATAAACAATCATGGAAAAATTAGCTTGAAAAGTGTTAAAGGCACCCAGAAAGTGATAAAGGAACCCAATAAACTTTGTTAAAAGCACCCACACTTTTGCTACGGGCACCCACCTTCATCTTTTCCATTTCAAAGTATAAATTTGGGCGGGAAAATCTTTTTCTCCATCTGTGAAGACTGTGATCGAGATTTGGAAGAGGATTTTGGTAGTTAAGGGAAAAATATTCTCTAGCCTTATTAAAATGAAGCATTACATGCTCAAAAATAAAATAAAATCGTGTCAAACTCATTCTCGGAAAGAAATCAGGAGGAAGAATAATGTACGTGAAACATGGAATTAGTTTCCTATTTCACTGGAAATTGTTTCTATGCTAATCGATATGTTGTTAGAAGAATAAAAGGAAACGGTGCGAAGATATATTACTCTCGAGTTTAAACACAGAAACAATAGCGTAAAAAATAATGGCCGAGATGAAAACATAAGATTTTTTTTTAGATTTGGAGGTTTCATGAACGAGGTTTGCTAGATGTAGGTGTTGTATTATAAATAGAGGGTCGAAAGGAGCTTACCAGGGATGGATGGCAGAGGCCAGATGGACGAGAAAAGATCCAATTTTTTTTTATTGTTGCTGCAGCTGAAGAAGACGAAGAACAGATGCTACGACAACGGTTTCTTCAACCTCTCAGCCACGATTTCTTCATCCATTTGCAACGTTTATCTTCATCTGCAACGGTTTTTTCAACACATCTGCAAGGATATCTTAGCATCTGCAACGTTTATATTCAAGCTCTATTGTAACTGTTACTCTGTAATATCCATAAAACATTGCAGATTTCCTGTTACATTACTTTTAGCTTCTTTTCATCTTTCAAACACTTTTTGAGCTATGTACCAATATTTTGAGGGTGTTTTGATCAAGATGAGCTAAACCCCATCACTGAGGCAAGGAGGAAGCCATTTTTCCATGATTAATTGGTAACTTTTAATAATTCTTTTATGACTTTTGCATTTATTTTTAATTAAAATTACGGTTTTTCTTAATTCATTGTGATTTTATTTGATGGTTTATGCTGGGACCTAGAGCTTTTGATGAGCCATACTTGTGATTTACAATTGATATTTTAAAAATCTACCTTTGGCAAAAACTAGAGTCACTTATTTGAGCTAGAATTGTATAGAATTATTATTTTTGGAACCAATTAAAAGTGGTTAATGGTAAAATCCATAACCTTGGTATTTGTGAATATTATTTTCATCTTTTGTGTATATTTTCTAGTTTGAAAATTAGTTTATTAAATCGAAAATCATCATTCACAAGTTCGAGAGTTTGAAACACTTTCTTACCACTATATAACAAAAACCATCATTTATCTAAAGAATTCCCTCAAGAAGTTGATTGAGAATACAAATAGGTTCGTATTAAGTATGGGGGAACAATTAGTAGTCCAACTCTTTCTCTAGAAGAATCCCTCAAGCAGTTAACTGAGAAAACAAATAGGTTTGCATTAAGTGTGAATGAAAGTCTTGCAAAGAATAATATTGCTCAAAATGATCTTAATTACCAATATAGTGCTACCCTTAATAATTATTCACCTAGTCAAGAGGACGAGGATAGAATTGGTAATATTACTTATTTAGACGAGGTTCAAACATCTTCATATTATTATGATGATGAGGATAGTATTGACGAAGAACTTGAAATATACAGGCAACGTGATCAAGAAATTGTCACTCCAATTGTGCTTCATGATGATAGTGTTATTTTTAGTTCAAATCCAAATAATTTTAATGATTATTCACCTATTCAAAAGGAATACGATTTTACTAGAGATACCATTGTTTTAGACGATGTAATTTTTTTTTGTTTTGAAGTCGATAATGGCTTAGAGGAACGGGTTTATCCTGAGAATACTGTTTTAGAGTCCAGTGATTTAGAAACAATAGTCTTAGGTAACAAAGATAGACCCGTAGAGATTTGAAATATGCGTGAGGATGCACCACCTGATTATAACCTAGTAGAATCAATTGACCATTTTTAGGAATCTGACGATCTAGAAATTAGGAAAATTGTGACTAGTCTATCTAAAGACACTGGAAACTCTAATTTTGGGGGTGACTATCATTCTACTTGTGCTTTACCTTTGACTCTTAGAAAGGTCCTTAACTTGGGACTTGAAATATGCACCTCTACCATTTTACAAGATCGTGTTCAAACTATATTTCCTGAGCCTGGTGATGTCCAAAAAGAAGTTCAGTTGTTAGACACCCATCCTCTAGTTGATGTGGTTTACCTAGGCAATAATACCAAGATTGAATTTGTTTTTCCACCAAATTTTTTTCTACCAAATGTGGTAACGTTTGAATTTCAAATATGTCAGTTATTAAGTTTTGAGACTAAACCTAATTACTTTAGGAGAGTAGAATCGACACATTTTCTTAAGAATGACCAACACTTTCATAAAAGTCAAATGTGCGATTCCAATCTGATTAACTTTGAGGATCCACAATTATTCAGGTTATTATTATGTGCTTCAAATTTATTAGTTGAGTTACTCCAGACTTTACAACATGATTTGATTGATCCTGCATACGAAAAAATCCATCCCATAAAATTATTTTATCTAGACCCTTTTATAGAACCTGAACCTGAAACACAACTAAATGTAGTTGTCTTAAACATAAACTAGATAAGGGTGTGTTCGGTTTGATCATTTTATTGGCCTGTTGCAGTTTCCTTTTATTTGTGATAGCACTATTTGATTCAGATAACCCACAGCTCCGTCTATTGATATATGATTTTATGAGGTGACTAATTTTTTTTTATTAGTCTGGATGAAATCTTTAAACTTAACACTTCTTGGGAGGTAACCATGCTCATGCGACACCGTAATATCTTCCTTAACTCCTTTGTTTCCATTGGTAACAGTTTCTCCTTGTTCATGTATTTAATCGTTCATCTTTAGAACATTGAGGACAATGCTAGATTTAAGTTTAAGGGAGAAAATTTTAAGTTGAAATATGAAACTCCAAAGTCTAGAAACTTGTGAACAATTCAGAATGACACTAACCATTCTAGGTAGATAGAAACTTATCTATTTTTCCTATAGGAATTGGTGTGCCCAGCTAAATGGTCTATTCTTAAAAGGATGCCTAGCTCAGGTGTTAGAAATAACATGATAGTCGTCACCATATCTCGGAGTCTATCTCGACCATATCACCTTATGTTTTTATTTTTGCAATTTTTTTTTGTTTCTCTAAGTGATTTGGTGGCGCACCAATATCGAATTATTATCGCCGCCAGGATGGAGTAGAGTGTTTGAGATTATTTAGACTATTAATCGGACAAAAAAAATATCGAGTATTGACACTTTGATAGCAATATGTGTGTGTTCTCCCTGTCTCCGTCGCCTAAGCAAGCGTGGAACGCAGGATCCATGAGAACTATCATATAAGATGCTGATAAGGAGCATGCGCTTGGATTCATTTGATCCAATCATGTTGTCAGTATATTTAATAAAATAATAAATAATTGTTTTATTTTCAATAAATCGATCGCTGGGACCCTTGTATATACCAGCTGAGTCGATATTAGTATAAGGAGTAAGACCAGTGGGAGCGTATTCCAATTCATTAGGATTCATTCTAGCACTGACCTTCAGACAGATATGGGAAACACCATTCACCTTAGTCAACATGCGCAAACTTCATTTTGTCCACATCCATCTTCTAAATCTTTTCATGTGATTGTACTTTAATAGATTCTGAGTATCGTGGTTGAACGACTATCTAAGTAGAGTTTTGTTTTCTTATATATGAAGTTTAGTATGCTGATTACAAACCCGAGTACATCAATTTGACTCTATAGGGTAATGATTCCCATATACGAAGAATTTAGTATGCCAACTAAATAGCTTGTTTAGTGTTTATCCTCAATCGTTCACATGTAGCTAGGGTTTGGAGTAGAAGGTTTTGTGGGTATACCTCTTGTAAACCCTCACGAGACTATAACTCGTCCGATAGGGACACCTATGGGTTTAAAGGCTTGTTGCACACGCTAAGTGCAATCGCGATGCCTGCGAAAGTGAGTTAGGATTGTTATTTTATGTTTAAATTAGATTTTCCCGAGGACTAGCAAATAATAAGTTTGGGGGTATTTGATATACACACTTTTGTGTCTAAATTGTGCCCAATTCTCTGTGTTACTAGTGCTCGATTGTGTACTTATTGTGTGTTTTTATGTCTTTGTATATATTTTTGGAAAATAAATATTTGTGGAAAAAATCGGCTCAAAAAGTGATAAAAGCACTCAAGAAAAATTAATAAAGGCACCCAGAAGTTCTGATAAAGGCACCCCACTGTTGGATAGGGGCACCCCTGAAAATGCAATTGGCGGGAAAACTTTTCTTTACGTGACAAGATTACCTGAGTTAGTTAAAAGCCAATTTCTATGGAGTTTTGAAGTATCTGAATCATCATAAAGCGTTTAAGAACATCAACAAGACTTGAACATATCAATTAGAGGGTTTCTCTCCGTGAAACACGGATGGAAAATCCATGTTTTTGCCGGAAAAGGATTTATTCCCTGATTTGGATTTACACGATTCTGAGTTGGTTTTGGATTATCTACTTAGTCCTTATCGATTAAGGATGAAGCTATTAGGTTTTCAGAGCCTATACATATCGAAGAGATCAAAGAAAAATAGGGAGGGGGAGGTCGGCCGGAAACAATTCATATAAGAAATATCTTCGAGATTTGGGGTCTGTTGGGTAGAAAAGGGGTTGTTTAAGTCAATTAAGGGATATAGAGGATTGAGGGAGGTTGGGTCAAGCTCAGGAGGCCAACATAAGGAAAGAAAAATCATCACAGGAAACAGTGTTATGCTGCTGCTGAAGAACAGAGAAAAGGCAACAGTTTCTTCAACCATTTTGCAACGTTAATCTTAAGCTTTGTAACGTTTATTTTTAGTTTCAATGTTTTCTTCAACCTATCTGCAACAGATATTTAGCATCTACAATGTTTATCTTCAGCTGAAAAAACTTTTCTGTAACAGTGAGAACAATGGTTTGCAACGCCATTACACCATTGCGAACCATCTGTGTTATTATTTTTTCTTCTTTTTACACCCTTTTGAGCCATGAATAATTGTTTTGAGAGTGTGTACATCATGAGGAGCTAAACCCAACCACTGTGACGATGGAGGAAGCCATATTCCATGAAAGAATGGTAACTATTTTTGATTTTTAATGACTTTTACATTGATTTTTAGTTGATTTATGATTTTCTTAATTAGTTGTGATTTTGTTTGATGGTGTATGATGGGAATTAAGAGCTTTTGATGCTCCATGCTTGTGATTTATATTTAATATTTTAGAAATCTACTTTTGGCACGAAACTGAGTCAATAGAAGAGCTATAATTTTTAAAGAATCATTGTAGAAATCAATCAGAAGTGATTTTGGTGGAATCCTGAGTTCCAGTTCTTCCCAATATTGTTAAAATCTTTTACTTATTTTCTAGTTTAATTTAGAATTAGGTCTAAAATGAATCTTCACAACTCAGCGAACGAACATATTTTTACCACTTTTCTGAAACGATCATGGGATAGCTCAAACTTCAAATCGTGAGATTAGGTTTATTTTAGAGATAACCGTCAATACTATATGGAAAGATTGGATCTTGAGGCTTAGCGATGCATTATGGAGTATATAACGACATACAAGAATGTTAGTACCTAAAAATTGCTCCTAGGCAAAACAATGTACTATTGAAGTACTTTATTTAGATTCGAAAATCAAAATCGTACAGGACAAGCCTAAACTATGAAAGTAGCCGTTCCGTCCTGCTTCAGTCACAAGGAGAGAAAATGGGTTGATCTTAGGGGAGGGAAGCGGAGAAAGTTGAAGGAAATGGGTGTGATGAATTGTGTGTAGAAGTGTTGAACTATAGAGAATAACTCCCACCTGGTCAAAGGTACAAGGTTAAGGCTTGTGGACTTTCAGTTGGTAACACCCATAAGGCCCAAGGCACGGGTTCAGCTTGCTGATCTACGGGTTTTCCTAAAAATCGTTGGTCTGACGAAGATGTTTTTTTTCTTATAATAAAATAAAAAATAAAATATGCACAATCACTCTAAAAAGGAAATAAAATCTAAAAATAGAAATTAATGAGATAAAAATTGGATTTTACTAACCTTTATGATAGGTAATTTTCCATAAAATATTTGTAAAATACTACCTGCACAAAAAAAACAAGAAATACCCAAATGAAATCACGAAAAGAAAATAGAAAAAATAAAATAAAATAAATTTTTTAACTAACTAGCCTAATTGGACAAAATTGAGAATTAACTAAAAATATATTAATTCTCAATCCCCGGCAGCGGCGCCAAAAATTGGTAGGCGTAAAACCTATAGCCGCAATCGCATGATAACTACAAAGTAGAAACGGCAAGTACGTGTTTGTCCACGAAGATTTATTATAATATTTATAATTAATAACCTAATTATGTGCTAAAATAAGGAATTTTTTAGGGATTTTATGAATTAAAATCTAAAGAAAATATTTAACAAATTGATTGGTTGAAAAAAATAGGAGAAAATTCTAGGGTTTCAGATTCCACTAATTTTGATGTTTGTAAAACTAATTAATCAGTACTTCAACTATTACTCTCTAATTACTCAAAACCTTATTGAACCCAATCTCATGTTTCAGAAGATTTATCGTTTGAAAACTTAATATTACAACTTTCGTTGTTTTGCCAAAAATCTAATTCTCCTTCGCTTATAAAATATCGACAGCCTAAAGACTATTTAGAGCAATTATTTTGAAGCTTTTAAAGAGGAGAAAATTATTAATCGTTGAAAGCACAAATATGGAGTAATATATCAAAGAAACTGAAAACTAGTAGTTACACATTAAAAATAGTTTCCTCCTACACCCTAGGGAAGAGATTTAGCCACTCATAGCAAAAAGAACAAAAGAAAATTTTTAAGCATATTGATTTATTAAAGTGAAAAGAGCTTAAAATTTTCTTTGTTGTTAAACGATATAGTTCAAATGCAATGAAAGAAGAACTGCCCCTGAGAGAAGTACAAAAAGGCTGCTCGCTTATGTAGTAAAAGAAGAACACCTTCGATGTGTATTAAGCTCCAGAACTGTTGCATACACTGTAATAAACTCTGTTTCAAAAGGTATTGGTTTTGAAAGATTTGGTAACAGTGGTTAACGACAGATTGGACCCTACAACAACGGTTCATCCTTCTCCCAACGACGATAAAAATTCGATACTAGTGCCCCACCGAATCACTTAGAGAAACACAAAGTTGTAAAAATAAAAATAGAAGGTGATACGGTTATGATGATTCCGAGATATGGTGACGACTATCATGTTATTTTGAACACCTGAGCTTTATCCTTTTATGAATAGACTTTTTAGTTGGGTCCCCCAACTTCTACAACCAAGAGTTTTCTTTTCATCTACTTAGAATGGCTAGTGTCATCCTTAATTGTTCACAAGTTTCTAGATTTTGGAGTGTTTGGTATAACTAAAAATTTAAATTTTTCTCCCTTACCCCACCAGACTTAAATTGAATATAGTCCTCGATGTTCTAAAGATAATGAATAAAAGCATGAACAAAGAGAATTACTGAGCAAAGTAAAAAAGATAGGGAAAGATATTACCATTATTGTGTACCAAAAGCGTATGGTTTGCCTCCCATAGAGCGCTAAGTTTAACGTCTTCATCCAGACTTGGTTACCTTGTAGATTAGTCTTGATAGACATGATCATTCTGATTCTTTCACTGCATGAGTGGTCAACTCCAAAAATGGTTTCAACTGTTGACCGTTAAGTTTGAAAGTTTTTCCATTCTTCGGATTTTCAACTTCTACTGCTCCATGTGGAAAAACGATCTTGACATAGTATGGACGGGACCACCGGGATCTTAACTTACCATAAAAGAGATGTAAACCAGAATTGTATAGGAGCATTTTTTGACCAGGTTCAAATGACTTTCGAATAATCAATTTATCATGAATTTTTTTAGTTTTCTCCTTATAAATTTTCACATTTTGGCAAGCATCATTACGAATTTCTTCTAACTCATTAATTTGAAGCCCACGGTTATCACCAGCAGTTAGTAAGTTAAATTTTAGCCATTTAATGGCCCAATAAGCACGATATTCTAATTTTACAGGCAAATGGAAGGCTTTACCGAAGACAAGTATACAAGACATCCCCATATGAGTCTTAAAAGCGGTTCAGTAGGCCCACAAATCTTATATTAAGCGCAAAGACCAGTCTTTCCAAGTAGGGTTTACGGTCTTTTCCAAGATTTGTTTTATTTTCCTATTGGACACTTCTACTTGGCCACAAGTTTGCGGGTGGTAAGGTGTAGAAACCTTATGAGTGAGGGTGTACTTTTTCATGAGAGCTTCGAAGGATCGACTACAAAAATGGGAACCTCCATCACTAATAATTTCTCTAGGCATACCAAATCGAGAGAAAATGTTGTCTCTAAAAAATTTGATCATAACGTGGCGATCATTTGTCTTGGTAGCTATCGCTTCAACCCACTTGGACACATAGCAACAACTAACAGAATATAAATGTTGCCAAAAGAGTTAACAAAGGGACCCATAAAATCAATACCTTACACATCAAATATTTCTATTATCAAGATAGGATTCAGTGGCATCATATTAGGGCGGGTCAATTTTCCTAATTTCTGACATCTTTCACAACTTTGACAGAATTTGTGGGCATCTGAATAAATACGGCCAATAGAAACCAGCCCGTAAGACCTTCACAGATGTGTTTTTTTGGCACTAAAATGACCCCCAAAAGCTCCAGAGTGACATAAAGTGAGCACACTAGATATTTCGTTGTCAGAAATACAACGATGGATGATCTGATCTGGAGAATATTTGAATAAATATGGATCATCCCAGAAAAAATGTTTGACCTCAGACAACAATTTAACTCTACCATGTTTAGACCAATGCTCATGCATTTGACCAGTTACCAAATAATTAACAATGTCAGCAAACCATGGTAATTGAGAGATGAAAAACAATTGTTCATCAGGGAATGTGTCAAGGACTGGTCTCTCATCATCTCTAGACTCAACAAGGATACAAGATAAATAGTCGGCTACTATATTTTCAGAGCTCTTTTTATCACGAATCTCTACAGTAAATTCTTGTAACAGTAAAACCCATCCAATCAGTCGAGGCTTCGAGTCCTTCTTAGACAGAAGATACTTGAGCGCGGCATGGTCAGAGTAGACTATAACCTTTGACCCAAGAAGGTATAATCTAAATTTATCAAATGCAAACACGATGACTAACAATTCCTTATTAATGGTTGTGTAGTTTATCCGGGCATTGTTTAAGGTTTTAATAGCATAATAAATCACAGAAGGTACTTTATCATGTCTTTGGCCAAGGACAGCACTGACCGCGTAATCAGACGCATCACACATGAGTTCAAATGGGATGTTCCAATCAGGTGGTCGGATGATAGGGGCAAAAGTTAAAGAATATTTGAGCTTCTCAAAAGCTTCAACACAAGCTTCCTCAAATAAAAAGGCAGTATCTTTAGCAAGTAGGTTCGATAGAGGTAAGGCAATCTTGCTGAAGTCTTTGAAGAAACGATGATAAAATCCGGCATGACCAAAGAAAGATCTAACACCTATTATATTTTTAGGAGGCTTTAATTTTGAAATTAGGTCAACCTTGGGTTTATCAACTTCTATTCCCTTAGCGGACACCACATGTCCTAACACTATTCCATATTTAACCACAAAATGACACTTCTCTCAGTTAAGGACTAAGTTATTTTCTTTACAATGTTCTACTAGTGTAAGGTGGTGCAAACATTCATCGAAAGAAGAACCAAAAAATGATAAATCATCCATAAAGACCTCGAAAAACCGCTCCACCATGTCTGAGAAGATACTTAGCATGCAACGTTGGAATATTGCGGGTGCATTGCAAAACCAAAAAGGGATATGCATGTAAACAAAAGTACCAAAGGACATGTGAAGGTCGTCTTTTCCTGGTCTAAACGTCTGGGGCTATGGGGATTTGGTTATACCCATAGAATCCATCTAGAAAACAGTAATGGCTATGACTGCATAATCTTTGTGGCATCTGGTCAATGAATGGTAAAGGAAAATGTTCTTTCCTAGTGACTGAGTTCAGCTTACGGTAATTTATACAAACTCTCCACCCAGTAGAAACTCGGGTGGGGATAAATTCATTGCTCTCATTATTAACTACTGTAATCACAGACTTCTTTGGGATAACGTGGACAGGGCTGACCCATTTACTATCACAGATGGGGTATATGATACCCGCATCTAACAACTTAAGCACCTATGTATGGAAAACATCTTTCATGTTGGGGTTCAATTGTCGATGCATCTCTCTTGAGGTTTTGGCACCTTCCTCTAGGTAGATTCGGTGCATACAGTCAGCAGGAATAATACCTTTTAAATCATCTATGGGCCACCCTAGAGAAGTCTTGTGTTCTCGGAGAACACTAACTAGTTTACTTTCCTGATCAGGCTCTAATTCAGAGGCAATTATGGCAGGAAGAGTATTTTCATTATGTAGAAACACATATTTCAAAGTATCTGGTAACGACTTTAATTCAAGGGTAGAAGCTTTAACTAAAGATGGACGGGCTTATCTATAGTGGGCGGAAGAGGTTCAGGTTTACATTGTCATTTCCCATAATCCAAAACTGGCAGAATTTATCAACGCATTAACTTCTTCAAAATGACTATCCTCATCATAATAGGCTCCAAAATAGGCCAAGCAAGCCTCTAATAGATTATTAACACTATTGGTGATAAAAATGTTCTCAACTAGAGAATCAATCACGCAAACAGACTCATATTGGTCATGGTCTGAAGGGGTTTGGAAGGCTTTAGAAACATTTACCGAGATTTTCTGATTTCCAAAAGAAAATTCCACTTGACCGTTTTGACAATTGATTATAGCATTAGCAGTAGCTAAAAATGGACGGCCTAAGATGATCCGAATTTTGATATCTCGGTCTGAGATAGGTTGAGCATCTATAATCACAAAGTCGATTGGATATATAAAGTTTTCTACTTGAACCAAAACGTCTTCAATAATTCTACGTAGAATCTTGACTGACCTATCGGCTAAATGAAGTGTGATCCTAGTTGGTTTCGTCTTTCCCAGTCCAAGTTTTTCATATACCAAGAACGGTAAAAGATTCACGATATCCCCAAGATCTAACAATGTATTTTCTATCTATTGATTGCCTATAATGCAGGTAACAGTGGGACAACCAGGATCTTTGAATTTGACTGGGTACTGTTTTGAGAGTATGGAACGAACTTGTTGGGTCAAGAATGCCTTTTTTTGCACACTCATGTCACGTCTTATCGTACACATGTCTTTTAGGAACTTGACATAAATTGCCATATGTTTAATTGCATCTAAAAGGGGAAGGTTGATCGTAACCTGCTTAAAGATGTCTAGGATTTCAGCATAAATATCAGGATGTTTCTTGGAAATCCTTTGGGGAAATGGTATTGGTGGAGTAAACATTTTCTCAGGGACATTTTCCTCATTCAGGCCCATATCTTTCTCAGGCCCATTAGTATCACTAGGATTCTTGTCTACCTCATACTCTTTTTCAGATTGATTGTTACCCTTACGTTGTTCTATTGTGTTTTCAACTATTTTGCAACTCCTGAGGGTAATGACTGCTTGAACATGATCAGTAGAACTACCTGACCCATTTAACTAGTGGACTCCTTTTGGGTTCGGAGTCGGTTGGCTAGGAAATCTCCCATTCTCCCTATAATTTAGCCTGTTTGACAGTTGGCTTGAGCAGTATTTTGTTGGTTACATTGACTCATCAAGAAGAAGTCATCGAACCTTTGGCTTCTCTGGACAGCTTGATTGGCTAAAAGTTTTAGAGATTCTTCTAAATTCATCAACTTAGCATCAGCTTGGCTTGGTTTTTGGGTTTGATTTGGGTTCCTAGGTAAAGCGGGTGGTGGGTTGCTAGAGGTATTTCCCTTATGGGCCCCTTTTGACTATGAGAAATTGGGGTTATGTCTCCAACCAAGGTTATAGGTATTAGAATATTGGTCGAATTTGTGTCGACCCTCATATTTCGAGTCCATACCGCCATGTAAGACACTAACCTGGTCACGGGTAGTTTCACTTGGGTAAATTTGAGGCTCATTGTTATAGCTCATAACCTGACTCGACCCTTCTTAGCTTCTAATCTCTAAGGCCTCTAGACGCCTAAGGATATTTGAACCATTATCAACTCTATTGACCCTATGAATTGGGTTTCTAGATTTATATGGTTCTCTCATTGAAGCCCACCGCCTAGTTTTCTCGGCTAACTCGATGAACGAGTCAAAATATTGTTCAGGCTCCTGATGGGTAAACTCTCCACTACTCATTGTTTCTACCTGCATACAGGTTTCACTATCTAAGCCCTCATACAAGATTTGGGCCATATGGGCTTTTTCAAAACCGTGATGCGGACATTGGTATAACAACTCATTAAACCTTTCTACAAAATCGTGTAGGCTTTCAACTAATTTTTTCTAAAAGGTTTAAATAGACTAACGAACATCAGCAGTCTTATGGTGTGGGTAGAATTTCTTAATAAATGCCTCTACAAGCCGATCCCAGGTGGTGATTTTTTTAGAGGGAATGAAATGATACCACTCTTTGGATTTCTCATCAAGGGAAAAAGGAAACAAACGCAACCTATAAACATCTATCAAGACATTTGGATAACCTATGGTCCCAGAAATCATTTCAAAGTCTCTAATATGAGTGTAGGGATTTTCATTGTCTAACCCCCTAAATGTACGAAGCATATCTATTGTTCCAGTTTTGATGTCAAATTTCCCATTAGAAGCGGGTAAAACGACCCAGATTCACGTACTACTCTAGAAGGGTTCACATGGTCTCTTAGGGTTTTGGTTACATTGGTTTCATCACCCATTTCAGAAAATTAAGATGAACTACCAACAAACGTGCAAGGAGTCGGACTCAAACCATACAAATTTTTTTCTTCAAGTCTATTTCCTACGCGTACCCAACAAGGAATACACAACCAAAGATACTAGTGTCAAGAAAGAATTTATGCACATGTAAATGCAGGGTTCACTAATTTAGGTAAGCTTGGTTTACCTTAACAGAATATACCTACAGTCAAAGACTGGTCAAAGGTACAAGGTTAAGGCTTGTGGACTTTCCGATGGTAACTCCCATAAGGCCCAATGCACGGGTTTATCTTACTGATCCACGAGTTTTCCTAAAAATCGGTGATCTGAAGAAGGTGCAAAATGGTGTGTGCAAACGCGTTTTTTTTTTCTTATAGTAAAATGAAAAATAAAATATGCACAATCACTCTAAAAAGGAAATAAAATCTAAAAATATAAATTAATGAGATAAAAATTGGATTTTACTAACCTTTATGGTAGGAAATTTTCCATAAAATATTTGTAAAATACTAGCTGCACAACAAAGACAAGAAATACCCAAATGAAATAAAGAAAAGAAAATAGAAAAAATAAATTAAAATAAAATTCTTAACTAACTAGCCTAATTGCACAAAGTTGAGAATTAACTAAAAAAAATATTATTTCTCAATCCCCGGCAGCGGCGCCAAAAATTGATAGGCGTAAAACCTATAGTCGCAATCGTACAACTACTAAAAAGTAGAAGCGACAAGTACGGGTTTGTCAACGGAGATTGATTATAATATTTCTAATTAATAACCTAATTATGTGCTAAAATAAGGAATTATTTAAGGATTTTATGAATTAAAATCTAAAGAAAATATCTAACAAATTGATTGGTTGAAAAGAAATAGGAAAGAATTCTAGGGTTTCGGATTCCACTACTTTTGATGTTTGTAAAACTAATTAATCAGTACTTCAACTATTACTCTCTAATTACTCAAAACCTTATTGAACCCAATCTCATGTTTCGGAAGATTTATCATTTGAAAACTTAATATTACAACTTTCGTTGTTTTGCCGTAAATCTAATTCTCCTTCGTTTATCAAATATCAACAGCCTAAAGACTATTCAGAGCAATTATTTTGAAGCTTTTAAAAAAGAGAAAATATTAATCGTTGAAAGCACAAATATGGAGTAATATATCAAATAAATTGAAGACTAGTAGTTACACATTAAAAATAGTTTCCTCCTACACCCTAGAGAAGAGATTTAGCCACTCATAGCAAAAAGAACAAAAGAAAATTGTTTAAGCATATTGATTTATTAAAGTGAAAAGAGATTACAATTTTCTTTGTTGTCAAACGATATAGTTCAAATGCAGTGAAAGAAGAACTGCCCCTGAGCGAAGTACAGAAAGGCTGCTCGTTTATGTAGTAAAAGAATGACACCTTCGATGTGTATTAAGCTCCAGAACTGTTGCAGGCACTGTAGAAAAGTCTGTTGCAAAAGGTATTGAAAGATTTGGTAACAGTGGTTAACGATAGATTGGACCCTACAACAACGGTTCCTCCTCCTTCTTCTTCCTCGGACCTGGAAATTGCAGAGATGAACTGAATTTTCTGAGTTATGATTCTGGCTCTCTCCGTGACTCTTTGTTCTACATTACCTTTGTATTTATGCTTCAAAGGCGAATCCCTCTCAATAACTCCATCCAATCTTCAAAATATTCTCGGGCTGAAAGAAATCTCGAGATATATTTTTTTTCTTCCTCTTTTAATCGATTGTCAACCATGTTATTACCTCATCACAGATTAGACATACCATGTCTTCACGCTGTCCTAATATTCTCAGAAACTTTCTCCTTGAATCGAGATACTGTTTCCAAATTATGACAAGTTTCTTTTAAAATATACACAGGAATAAAAGCCTTCCCTGTTTTAGCGAGAAACAGATTCTTGTGGTGATTTTGCTTGATTTCCACGTCTCCCATATTTATAAAACTCCTCTAATTAAGGTAAGATTAGACTCGTGTATTTAAAACCTCAAAAATATGTCCAAAATCTCATTCATACTTCACACGGATAGAAAGTTCATTTCCCGCCAATAATGATTTCAAACATAAGAAGGTGGGTGCCTTCATACAAAACATGAGTGCCTTTATAAATTTTCCTCGGGTGCTTTTATAACTTTTTAGCCCAATTTTTCCACAATTATTATTCTTCCAAAAATACCAACAAACAAAACAAAAACACAACAATAATACAAAAATCGAGAAATAACAATATAAATATGAGCTCAAATAAGACACAAAATTGTGTCTATCAGTTGTGACGCCTCATGTTGCTATAACCACCAAACCAAAACCCTATGAAGAATCCCCCCATGTAATTAGTGGAGTCATGGACTCAAAACACCTGAGTACTTTGTGAGATAATCATATTAATGAGTTTGTGCTAACGTAGTATGGCAATGGCCTAGTATTGGCGCTTGTAGCAAAGGATAATGTTGGCACAAGTGATGTGGTCTTTTGCACGTCAAAAATATTATTCACTTTCTCACTACTTATGACTTATTATGAATCAAGGGTAAGAAAGGATAGTTCCCACGAGGAGGTCTTGGTTGTTATACGTTTCGAAAACTTATGTAAAAGGGGGGAATTTTCAGACTCAATTAAAGTAAAATAAACTAATTAAGAAAGCTAAGAAATTATAGAAAATAATCAAAGTATTGAGAATAATGGTCAAGGTTTCGATTTTATTCACAAAACATGTTCTTATCTTAATAATTATAATTGATATTTAATCTTATTTTATCAAAATCCCTAGAATACCTTGATCACAAGAATATCTTGCAAATTTCCTCAAGTCATCAATAAACACATTAAAAGATATGAATGTGAATTCTACCAAAAGAACAACCTAACGTGTAAAAGCACTAATGAAGTTTAATTCCCGAGGATCATTAAGATTCATGAAATTAGGCTAATCAATACAATTGAATGTGGAAAGCGCACTAATTCAATTTAACAAATACCATAATCCACATGCGATTACTAGGATATATCACTACAAGCAATAACCACACTATGCTACTTGTATTTAAGGAGTATCACTTTAGTATAATAAACCCTAAATTATCAATATATATGAATGTGAGTTCAATTAATTTGCAACTTAGCTAAACAAACAATCAATCAATTAGATATTTCTAGTGAACATAATCGATAATATTGAGACAATACTAATGTATTAATTCAAAGAATCATGTTTTGTAAAATTCAACTAATCCCTAACCAACAATAAAATTAACTAGTCATAATAATTGGAGTTTACACAATTGAATAAGAAAAGAAAATGCAAACCCTAGATGTAAGAATTCTTCATGCGCGAACCTACAAAAAGAAGTAGAAGAGGTGAGAAGAGAGCTAAGTGAAAACCTAGATATCTCTCCCTTTTGTTGAAGTTTCTCTTATATAACTTCTCTTGTTCCACCAATCCAACTTAGAATAAAACTCTCTTCTAATCAAACCTTAACTCATCAGATTCCAAAAATAGATCAAGCCCAAACAAACTCTAACCCAATAATAATAATAATAAGCCCACAACTCTTAAAAGCCCAAAACATATTCATTGGGTCTGTCAGTCTCACGGAACTGACATGCATCTTCAAACACTTCACGACAATTCTTTGTGGAATTTCATCAAACATCTTGAGAGCATGTTTGTGTTGTAATTCAGTCATGAATTGTTGATAACTTTTAACCATTTCAATCTCCTTCCCTGCAATTCAATTACACAATCATTCAAACATTCATTCCAAATCCCATTGAACATTTCACGACATCAGATTTACATTTCAATTTAATTCCCTGTTTTCTTCACGAGTCATCTTTAACTGAATTTCCAAACCTCCAGTTATGTTCATGTCCACAAGAATTGGTAGTCATTAGCTATCCAATAGATTCATCTCCTCCCTGTTCCTTAACGACAGTAACATCTCTCTCTTTATCTCTAATCCCATCAGCGACCACCACCTTATTTGTCAATCCAGTCAATTTCAATTCAATTCGAATCAAAACCCATTTTCTCTGTCTCTTTCTAGCCGTTCTTCATTCTCTTCTCATTCTTCTTTTAAGTCGTTTTCTATCTGTTTTCTCTTGTTCACTGAAATTCCACAGCGAACTCATACCCAATTTCTCCCTGGTTTATTCTACAATAGAGTCAATCTTCTAGCTCTTACTCGAACCTATCATCCCTCACAACTCAGAAACCCATCAATCGAACTCTTCAACCACCAGTCTTGAGATTTCCGGCGCTGGCACCCAACAGATCTACTACAAGGCTTGAGTGATCTACTACTAGGTGATTTAGACAAATAAAATCCGGTAGGAGAGAACTTTCGTATCCAGTGATATAAGGAATTTTGGGGATAATACTGATCTAGCTGTTATTCTACGGTTGGAAATAATTTGTGATTAACAATGAGTAAATAAATATACTATTTCAATGATTGTTCAGTAAAAAAAAAGGATTCTACGATCATATCTCTCTCCATTGTTTACAACTTAATCTTTTAATTTCTTATTTACTTTGCTTAAAACAAAAAAAAAACCTCTTTGTGACACTTTTAACAATTGAAATACCGCGTTCCTCGTGGGAACAAACTCTATTTATTACTATATTATTCATTAGTAAAGTAGAAGATAAGTGAATTAATTTGTGCACCTATGGCACGCATCACTAACAAAGTAAAACTGAGACTCATCAAACACCACATGTCTAAAAACATGTACCTTTTTATAAATAGGATTATAATACCTATAACCCTTATGGAGAGTACTATAACAAATAAACACACACTTAAAAGATTTGGGAGATAGCTTATCAGCTCTTGAATGAGCTCATGGATAACAAACAATGCCAAAAGTTTTAAGAATAGAATAATCAGGAGGAACACCAAATAAGACTTCAAATGGAGATTTGTATTTCAAGACTTTTATAGGAGTTCTATTTATGAGATATGTTGCTATAAGAAAAGCATCATACCAAAAAAAAAATTGGACAAGATGAATGAACAAGTAAAGAATTTCTTATTTCAGTAATGTGCCTATGCTTTCTTTCAGCTAGGCCATTCTGCTCTTGAGTTTTAGGACAAGAAATCCTAAGAAGAATACCACTAGTTTCTAACAAGATTTTAAACTGACCTTTAACTAATTCAGAAGCACCATCTACTTGAAAGGATTGTATTTTTGTTATAAATTGGTTTTCAAAGAGAGTTTTTAAGTGTTGAAAGCATTTAACAACATCATATTCAACTTCATTGGATAAATCCAACAAAACCTGCTATAATCATCTACAATAACAATGTAATACTTGTAACCATTTAAAGATGAATAATAAGACCCCATACATCACAATGTATTAATGACAATGGTTTTTCTTCATGAGAGTTAGACAACTGAAATAGCAACATCTTGCTCTTAGCAAGCTGACAAGGATGACATAAACTAGAAGAGAGAACAAAGTTTAATACGATTTGACTTTTTCCACTCAAATTTTTAACAATCTTCTTAGAAGGATGTCCTAATCTCCTATCCCACACTTGAGGAGAAACAGATAAAAAAGTAGAAAAAGAATATTGTTGCTTAGTAGATATGGGGAAATGAGATAAGGGATAAAGATTGTTAACCATAGTTCCCTGAGCTAACAAAACATTTGAACATAAATCCCTAATTTCATAACCATTAGGATAAAACTTGAAATAACAACTATTGGCTTTATTAAACCTAGCTACTGAAAGCAAATTATACTTCATATCATGAACTAAAAGTATGTTGTTAAACCTAAAACTAGTTTATGTGTTTGAATCCTAGAATTAGAAGTAGAAACTATAGGAAGAGACATATCATTGCCCACTTGCAGATTATCCTTTCCTTTATAAGAAGTATATTGTTGTAGACATAACCATTATGGAGCAGCAGAGTTATCACTTAAAAAACCAGAGAACTCTTGTATACCAGAAGAAGTATTGGAAGCATTATTTCCATTTTTAAAAGAAGTACTAGCAACAACTCCAACATTTGTTACACCAAAAGAGGCTCATGTAAGAGAATGATACCTAAAATGACATCTACTAGAATAATGTCCCTTTTTTTACATATCTGACATTCAACATTAGAAAAATCTTTTTTAGAATTCCCATTTGTTGAAGACCCTTCTTGAAAACCAATATTCTTCAAACTTGAATATTTGTCATTTCCTGAATTCTTAAACTTACTTTTGCCATGACCATTACTCACATTCCTACCATAGAATGCTGCAGTATTTTGTGCATAAAAATCAGCACTAGTATCTTGTTGTTGATCAGTGAGTCATTTTTCATGATTTAAAAGGCTTGGTTTTATTTCTGCAAAAGTGAATAGGGTCTCCCTATTCTGAGATGAGATGACAAAATTGTCATATTCTCTACCTAGCTCATTCAAAACAAGCAACATCAAATCTGACTCATTAACTTTCTCCCCTATTGCAGCCCAAGAGTCAACTATGGACTTGATATTAGCAAGATAAATAAAAACTGACATATTATCTTTCGTGAATTTTTACAATTGGTTTCTCCGCATCTTTCTAGCCATAAATTGATTCTTGAAACTTGTCTCAAGAAATACCAAAATATCTCTTGAAGAATTAAGTCCCAAAACATCACTAGATACAGAAGCAGTAAAGGTTGCCTTTAAACAACTTGTAACAAAACAATCCTTTTTTCTCCAGTAAACCCATTTTCGATTCACACTTGTTACCCCATTAATCACTATTTGTAGTGCAGGTTCTAGCTCATCTTCATTAACATGACCAAATAAATCAGTTGAGACCGAAATCGACTCAAATTAATCTTTCCAAAGTAGATAATTTGATGAATCAAGCTTTATGGAAACAAAGTTCGCTATATTTGAAAAAAGGTAATGAGAAATTTAAAAAATCATCATCTGTAGCTTTGGAAGAAGAACTATCAGCCATTTTTTTTCTTCTTGTGTACACTAACATGAGTTGTAAATTTTATAAGAAACTGTTGGTAAAACAGTTCAAGAATTATATTGAATGGAATCGTAAAATTTTTGTATGAAGTAGATGATTGATTCTTTGATCTTCCTTGAAAGATTACTATGAAACTTGTTTGCAGAAATTTTTGATAAATTTTTTTTATTCTTTTTAATTAAGATCAACCCAATGATACATAAGAAATGTTATAAAGATTATACTGAAAAGAGATAGTTACAGACAGAATAGATAATGTGGACCACAAAACTTGTTAAGGTTGACCGAGAACTAAAACTTCATTCCCAAGTAGTTTATTTCTCAAAATCATTATATTAGTTTATACCTCTGACATAAATTTGAAGGGCTCTTGACTTACGGTTTTAAGTTTCTTCTTCTTTCATCCCTTACACCATATGCTCCAGAATAACTAGAACTCTGAAAGTAGACCGAAGAGAAGGATCACGTTAATCGCTAATAAAGTACTAAAATTGACAAAGTAACGACGAACTTCATTTAATTAATATTAAAATTATTAATTATTATTAACCCATATAAAGATTAGTAATTAGACATAATTGAATTGTCGTGATATTACAGTGTACATACAATAGTTTGTTGCCATTTAAGAGTGTGAATTCCAGCAATAAAGCATAATTACACAAAATAACGATGTTTGAGCATCTAATAGAACATGAATGTATTTTCTTTCTCGAGTATAAATATCTTTTACAAATTAATCAAATTAATATTTTAATATCACGGGCTATACTAAATTTGGATCTCTTCAAATGCAAATCAAACAATAGAATACCTAGCTCTAAACATAAAGACCGAGAAAAGTAAAAACATGAGTATTACATGCATCATGCATGTGAGAAAGACCGACAGTGTACCTGTGCCAAAAATATAGGTTCAACAACCCACGTATCTTGTTTCACGGATGTGATTGCTCCAAAATGGTGATACCAAATCTTCATATCTCGCACCTACAATCACAAACATTGGAACCTAAGGTGAACATACAATTAACAAATCCAAGTTTAAGCGTTAGATTGAACACAGTGGTTCGAATAACAAAGACAACACAAGTTAAAGCACCTGCACCCACAAAGTGGCATTTTCTCAAGCAGCTCATAAACTACATAACTATTCAAACTGTTTAACGAGGTAATCTAGACAATAAAATCATATACACTGGTGCATATAAGCTCCCATGTTGATAATTTAGATGAACACAACCAAATGTTACACACCCTATATTCTCATGTTATCACATATCCAAAATATAATTCCATTAACTATCATATTTTTTCCAAGATGAGAAGTATAATAAGCTAGACATAGAACCCTCTTAATTATACTAAGATTATCATCTGATCCTTTTATTTGTTGCGGAGATTAATACTGATTCATGGGATGGCCTTCATCCAAGCGGGAACGTAGTTATATTTTGATTATATATGAAAATTTAATCGATCGTTCGTATGTGGATATAACTAATGGTGCAGAGATATTGAATATTCTCGCTGCTTTATCTTATATTTCCTTATTGATAAGGTGTTGATAGAATTTACATTTTCTTTGTTTTGAGTTTTGCATTTTATTAGGGTCAAATCTATATATTATATATAGATTATATATATATATTAATTTTTTTAAGAGTTAAATAGAGTTTAGATATCTTTATGGTTCGATAATACCATAAAAAAAACGACGGTTTTTTTTTTTGCCCGTATTTTTTTCTAGTTAAAAATATAAAATTTACCATAGTCGTCTACTAAAAACGATTAAATGTAGATCGTCGATCTGAAGTGTTGTCCACCCACTGTAGATAACGATAACCCGGTACAATTAAGTATGGGGTGTAAAAAAAATATAATAATTTTTAACATAATGACCAATAGGAGAGTGAATTTCCTTTACATTAGAATATTTGTACCAATTAAACTCTGGCAAATGTCCTCAACAAAATTGTTGCATCATAAAATGCCTATTTCAACAAACATAAAGCAAAGATTCCATCACCGTTTAACATGAGAGTTTTATTTATCTAGACCTTTAAATGTTAATTTTAAGCAAATGTAGCCTAGATAAACTTCACTTTCTGCTGGAAATTCAATCCAGCGGATATAATACCATGGATATATTTTCTTTGGGATTTTTAACTGCCCCCCCTCCCCCCTCCAAACTATAATTCGAACTCTTTCTGGACCCCAACATATAATTTAATTGATTCTAGCTCAAATCTAACTATTTTCGTCCAAATAAGGGTTAAACTGATACATGTGCCTCACACATGTCATTTTTTTCCTTTCCTAAGTCTTAACTACCCTTTGATTTCCACCTCTACAGAATACCACCACCAAACTACACTAGCAATCGATAAACTGCAGCACCACCGTTAGATACTACAACATCTTTTACACTTCGATCAAAACCAATATTCAAAATATCAATCACCATGTGAGAGAATAAAATCTGAGGCACACGTGTTTGAAAACTACTGGAGAAGTAACGAGCTATGATGAGACGAGAAACACTGGAACAAAGTCTTTTGAAAGGGTTGAATTGACAGCTGCAAAATCTTTAAAGTGATCCTGACAGTATTAATGCATGACCGACACGTGGGTTGCGGGAAAGTAAGGCACACTGCACAAAACATATAGCCTTGTTTTCTGACTTATACGTAAGTAGCGGGAAAGTAATGTGCACTGATCAAGACAGACAACTTTAATTGCTCGACTGACAACAGGTTGTGGGAAAGCCTGACACAATAAAGAGTAATAATGAGTATCGATGCATGACTGACAAGTATCGACTCTCTAAGCAGTGGAACGCAAATAATTAAAGAATAACGAATCACTTTAAATAACTACGTGTCTAACATGCCATGATTCAGGTAAAGTCGCAACAGTCATTCCAATCCAAAATAATAACTTAACTATAAAGACCGCAGGAGAAGTGCGGGATAATCCGTAAGAAACTACTGGAAACAGGCAGTACGCAGGCTAAGACTTGCGGAAGGAACGATCAGACCGTTCGGGAATTGCAAAAAGGCTTTGCGAAACTACACATTGCACCAAGAATGGATAAGAATAAATATGTGAAAAGATAGATTGGTGGGCTCCATCAACTAAGCTATAAATACCAACCTCATTAACATGGAAAGGGGTTGGAAAATCAGAAGGGAAATTAGACTGAAGTCATTGAAGTAATAGCAAAGGGCTTAGGTATGAAAGTTATGTAATTATTTTAGTTCATTTAATTCATGATTAACATGATTATGATTTATATGAAGTCATGTCATTAGTATAGATTATTTCTCTTTTCATTTCTTCTGTATAAATGTAAATTTGATCATACCAATGGATCCAAACTATTTATTTTTGGATGTAAATAGTTTTGTTGATTGAATCACATAAAGTCTAGTGTCATTTTATTTTACTTTGATAGCTTTGTTTGTACTTTCAAAATGTTATGGTGAAGCGATTCAGTATAAGAAAATGTATTTTGTTGGAGTTTATACACATTTGGTTGTGATCCCAAAGATGCCAGATTTTTGGTAATCACAATTTGGCGCTAAAAACAGAGTAAAGAATTTATTCTACCTGACAAAATTTTGTTGTTAAAATATTGAGTCATATTCTATTAAAAAAAATTTCTATTTAAAGAGCAATATTTTAGGTTCATATGAAAAGGTTGAAAAATATGATTTTTTCTAAAACTAGACAGTTGATGAATATATAAATTTGGTTGTTATGATTCATTTTCTTTATTTTTCACCATTCTGTACCATATTTCTCAAATTCAAGAAATGTTCACTTAGCAACATGTCATATTTATTAGGTCCATGATTTTTGTTTCCAACTAAATTTTTGATATTGTGATAATATGTACCATTTGGATTCAACCAAATTGTGTTGCAAATTTATTGAGAAGGATAAAATCTTTTGAAACACATAATTCATTACTTGAGCTCTTTTAGAATACTGGAAAAGAAATTCCTACACCAACACGAGTTTGAGTTCAGAAGAAATTTCATCACCACAAAAGTACATACAAATGAGGACAATGTCACAAAGAGACGTGCAGGATCAAGATGCCAATTCAGGCAATCCGGATAGTAATGCTATAGGAGTTCCCCAACAAAAAGAAATACCGAAAAGATCACAAGAGCAAGGACCCAGTAATGGCCACATAAGTGATTCTCAAACCCACACAACTAATCGTTCATCTCAAGAAAGTTCTCTAAACAGTATTGATCATGTTCAACAGTTAATGGAAGAAATGAATGTAACGCGAAAGGAACAACGAGTTTGTGCGGAACAAATTACATTGTTGACCAGAGAAAATCAAGCACTTAAAGAAAGAGTCCAACACGGTGCGAAACCGTCAATAACTAAAACACAGGGACAACAAGCAAGCTCCAACAGACCTACACGAAGAAGAACGAAGGATAATAGAGATCAAAGAATAATGGTGGTGCAACCCTTGAGTCAACAAAATGAACTAGACAGATTAAATTTTGATGGATCAAGGTTGCATAACGACAGGTGGCAAAAATACTATGAGGATATGGAACAAATGCGGGAAAAAATTAAAAATTTAAAGAATAAAAAAGGTGGAAAATTAGAGGAAGTATTGAAAGAAGCCCGAAGGACATCATTGGTACCACACCTGGCATATACGTAAATACCGCACGAATGTAGTGTTCCCCTTTTCGAATGTTACGACGGAACGAAAGACCCAACGACTCATTTGTAATATTACAATCGTTGTATGACACGTTGGGAACAAGATGACGTTGTTATGTGCTGGTTTTTTCCTTCGAGTTTGAAAGGAATAGCTTTGGCGTGGTATGACAATTTACTAGAAGGCTCGGTAAATTCTTATACGCAGTTAACCCGCAAGTTCTTGGAAGCGTACATGTACAATCGTCCCGCAGATGCAGGGATGGATAAGCTGTACTCACTTGCCTTATCAGCAGAAGAAACCATTCGAGATTATACAGATCGTTGGCAAACGATCTGCCAAGCAATTGGGGATGTAACTCCAGAGGTTGCGATCAACAGTTATAAGTAGGGAATCGCCAATTGGGAAAGCCAACTCTTTGTAGATATCCATAATACAAATCCAAAAACCAAAGGAGATCTCAGAAATATCATTGAAAAATACGTAAGATTGCAAGACATTCAGAGGCAACATCCGAGAATAATATCACCACCACAAGGGAATGCAAAAAGGGCCAGTTCAATAGAACCATCGTCCGAAACCGGAAAGAGGTTTGCGGGAAAATATCCGAATAATGAATCAAAGTGAACAAAGATGGACGAAAGAAGAAAGTTTATCCAACAATTTGAGGAACAAATCTTTACCAAACTCAATATTCCTTATTCTGAAATTTTAAATGCAATAAAAAATAGACCATATTTTCATTGTCCACGAACAAAGAACAACAACCTGAACATACACAAAATTCAAAAGAGTACTGTGAATACCATTGTTATCGGGGCCATTCTAAAAACCGATGCAGAAATTTAATAATGCAGGTGCAAAGGTTAATTGACACGGGGGAATTAAAAGAATTCATTCAAACAACTGATCCACTACCAAGGCTTAATAAAGGAAAAGCAGTAAATATTCCTCAAAATAATCAAATTATAAACATGATCATATATTCTGAGTCAGGCCAATCATCCATGAGTGCAGCGATCAATATGAAATTGCATAAAAGAGTCCACAATCATGAAGTCTTTAAGGTTGCGGCAAGAGTTACTGAATCATGGGAAGGATGGATGGCGTCCCCATTAACTTTTTCTACAAATGAGGTTGATCAAGAGGTTGAAATCCACAACGATCCATTGGTACTTACACTGCCTGTATCGGGATGGAACGTAAGGAAATTTCTTATGGATGGGGGAAGTTCCCTTAATTTGCTGTTTTATGATACCTTTCGAAAAATGGGATTAGAAGATGGTCAGTTAACTCCTTCTTGTTATACAATTTATGGGTTTAATGGATTAGCTTCAAAACCAAAAGGGGAGATCTTGCTTGATGTTGCAGTAGGTATGATAAGTATTTTGACGAAATTCAGTGTAGTTGAAACTCCGTCTCCATACAATGCCATCGTCCGTAGGAACTGGGTTCATCAGTTAAAAGGAGTAACCTCAACGTACCACCAATACTTGCGGTTTCCAACACCACAAGGAGAAATGGAGATAAGAGGAGATCAAAGTGAAGCAAAATCTTGCATCCTAGCAAAAAAGAAAAAGGAACGCAAAATGAAGGCAAAAGAAGATGCCCTAGACCAGTATATGAGTCAGACTGATGGAAAAAAATGATAAATGAAACAAGTGAAGATGTTGAAGAAAAAGGAAGCACATCAAAAACAGATCAAGGGAATCATCCAGCATAGCAACCAAAGGGGGCTCCCACATTTTTAGGAGCTCCCAAACCTACATTTACCCCGATAGAGGAAACCAAAATTGTTAATATAGCAACAGAAGAGTTTCCCAAGCTAATAAGGATTGGGACGTTGATAGAGACGGAAAAAGGGAGCGAAATTTGATCTTATTACTTCGAGATTTTAAGATATATTTGCATGGAAAATGGAGGACATGCCAGGTATTGACCCAAATATTGTACAACACGAACTGCATATACACCCCGATGCCACACCTTTTCGGCAACGTATACGTGAAGCTGCGCCCGAATACCATGAGTCAGTAGAGAATGAATTAAAAAAGCTCATGGATGCGGGATTTATCCGAGAGGTGCGATACCCGACTTGGATCTCTAACATGGTGATTGTATCAAAGAAGAATGGAGGTGTTAGAATTTGTATAGACTTCACCAATTTGAATAAAGCATGCCCGAAAGACAGTTATCCACTCCCCAACATAGATCAGTTGGTAGACGTTGTTGAAGGTCATGAAGCCTTATCCTTTATGGATGGACAATCAGGGTATAACCAGATCGCACTAGCTGAAGAAGATCAAGAGCACATTGCATTCTTTACTCCATGCGGTTTGTATTGTTACACCAGGATGCCATTCGGATTAAGAAATGCCGGAGCAACATATCAATGGTTGGTTGACGCAATTTTTAAACCATGTATATGACATACTCTGGAAGTTTATGTGGATGACATGTTAGTAAAAATCAAACTTGCAACAAATCATTTACAAGATTTGAAAGAGATATTTCAAACCTTGCGGAAATATAGAATGAAGGTCAATCCTGAAAAGTGCATTTTTGGGGTCACTTTAGGGAAGTTTCTGGGATATTTAGTTACTAAAAAAGAAATCGAAGTTGATCCTGCAAAAGTTCAAGCAATAGTAGACATGCCATCTCCAAGGAATGTTAAAGAAGTTCAGAAGCTAAATGGATGTTTAGCCGCATTAAGTAGATTCATCGGAGAGATGCAAACCCTTTTTTGATGTTTTAAAAAAGAAAAATAAATTTGAATGGAATGAAAAATATGAGCAAGCTTTTCAAAATATCAAGGTTTACCTCGCAACATTACCTGCACTGCAAAAGCCAAAGCTTGGAGAAATTCTAGCCTTATATATTGGGGCAACCGAAGACGCAGTAAGTGCGGTGTTATTCCGGACCAATGAAAAGATTGAAAAGCCAGTATATTACATTAGTAAGACTTTGAACCCTGTAGAAAGAAATTATACGAAAATTGAACAGTTAATCTTAGCACTGGTGTTTGCTACCCAAAAACTAAGTACATATTTTCTGACACATTATGTGCGGGTACCAAGCAAAGCACCATTGGAGTCAGTACTAAAGAATACAGGAAAAGTAAGAAAAATAGCAAAATGGTATGCACAACTCGAGCAATTTAACATATTATTTGAATTACAAACTGCACAAAAGTCGCAAATTTTGGCTGATTTCCTTGCGGAATTTCCGCTGGACGATAACTTCGAAATTCAAGGTCTACGCGGAATTGAAGATGGTGACCCTCAAGATATCTTGAATTCTGTAAATCCCAAAAGGTGGGAAGTATTTGTTGGCGGAGCCAGGAATAAACAAGGTGCTGGAATTGGAATCGTAGTTACAACTCCTACAGGGGATAGAATGGTACATTCATTCTGCCTCGAGTTCGATGAACATACAAATAATATAGTGGAATATGAAGTTGTGGTTCACGCCCTCAGACTTATCATTGAGTTAGGGATAAGCGATGTCCGACTCACAAGTGATTCACAATTAATAATTTGACAGGTTGAATTAAGATATCAAGCGTATGATGAAGACTTGATAGAATATAAAAATCTTGTGCAAAAACTGGCGCTTCAGATTCTAAATATAATCTTTCGGCATCTATCCAGAGATAAGAATCGACATGCTGATGCATTAGCATATATTTCTTCAATGATAAGGGATCGAAATACAACAACGGTAAAAATTGGGCGTATTTATGAACCATCAATCAAGTTGTGTGCAACTGAAAATATGCAAGAACAAATGGAGAAAAATATTGAAGACGTAGCTATCCAAAATAAAGGAAATTTCCCGCACAAAATAGAAAATCACCAAACCGAATAAGACTGTAGAGTTTCGGTCCATCAATATTTGCAAAATGGAATATTGCCCGCAAATTCTAAAGAAGCATGGAAGGTGCAATCAAGATTTGTAAATTATAAGTTGCGGGATAGAATTCTTTACCGAAAGTCTTTTTTGGGACCGTTACTTCGATGTTTATCACGAAAGGAAGGTTGCGAATCCTCAAAGATATATATTATGGTGATGCGGGAAATCATAGCGGAAGACGATCACTAGCTTTAAAGGCAAAGACGCAAGGTTATTATTGGCCATTTATGCATAAAGATGCGGAAAACATGGTAAGAAGGTGTGAAGAATGCCAGCGTTATGCAAAAAAGATAAAAGCTCCCGCAACAGAACTTAATTCGGTGCTCAGCCCTTGTCCATTTGTAAAATGGGGGATAGACATTGTTGGACCATTGGTAGAAGAAACTAAAAAGAGAAAATATTTGATTGTATCCACAGATTATTTTACTAAATTGGTTGAGACCAAAGCTCTTGCACATATTAGAGATACCGGTGTTTTTAATTCATATTTGAGAATATAATCTGTAGATTTAGAATTCCGGTGGCCATAGTCTCGGATAATGGACAACAATTACAAGGAAAAAACATTGATATGATTTTGACGCATTTAATATTCAAAAGAATAAGTCTACTCCGCTTTATCCGCAAAGCAATGGGCAAGCATAAACAACAAATAAGACAATTGCCATAAATCTAAAGAAAACTCTTGATGGTCACCATAAACGTTGGTGTGAACAGCTTCATAATACATTATGGGAATACTGTAAAACTAGAAGAGAATCTACTGGAGAATCACCATTTCTTCTTACTTACGGAACATAAGCAGTTATTCCAACGGAAGTCATTCTACCCACTACAAGAACATAGGCATGGGATAAAAATTTAAATTCAGATTTAATGTTGGAAAAGTTGGATGATCTAGAAGAAAGAAGAGAAGTTACACTTCAAAAAGTGGAGAATTATCAAAGGAGACTGGCAAGAGAATACAATAAAAAAGTAAAGATGCGGAATTTTGTAGAAGGACAATATGTTCTGCGGAAAATCCTGGAAT
Organism: Papaver californicum; assembly: GCA_023531435.1. Classification (NCBI taxonomy): domain Eukaryota; kingdom Viridiplantae; phylum Streptophyta; class Magnoliopsida; order Ranunculales; family Papaveraceae; genus Papaver; species Papaver californicum. The sequence goes on along the minus strand of JAJJMC010025396.1, from coordinate 7,105,107 downwards.
ACCAAAGAGATAAAGCAGCGGGAAAATTTGCACCTACGTGGGGAGGACCTTATGTTATACAATGCATTGCAGGACAATGATCGTACCACTTGTGAAATATGGATGGAGGAATTTTGCAACATCCTTGGAGTGCCCAATATCTCAAACCCTCATATCCTTGATCCATAATGTAATTGTGCAAAAAGAAAAAAAAATGTATTCGAAATAGGTAATGCATATTAAATGCAATCTTCCTAAAAGATCCAGATAAGTATATATGACTATGAGATTTATCACAACAGAGATGTTTAACATCGTATTGTTTTTTATATCAGGTACTCTCCACTTAGGGAATTGCTCACAAGTAGCAATACCATTATACGACAATCCGAGTTCATATTAGGTAAAGCTACAAATGTAACCTCTCTAAGAAAATCCATATGAATGTCTATGAGTGTATGACTATTGGGTCTTTTGCCAACAGGGGTGCCTAATGTGATTCTAATTGTTGTATCTTTCTCCATTTTAGGAGACTTTCGGGACCGCATCCTAACTTCCTCCTGGCCCGAATGGAGTTAGACATGTGCTACACCCATAATATAACACAAGGTATAAAAACATCCTTGCGACTAAAGTAAATTACACTCATACAATAAATTAGGAACAAAGTTACAAGGAAAAATGAAAAAGCAACTGCAATAAAGGAATGAAGAAGAACAAAACAACAAAAAGAAAGCTAAGAAGCAGGAGTAGTGCCTTTGAAGGGAGGATTGTTTGGAACATCTCGGCGCTTATAAACTGTTGTAATACATCAACTTCTACTCTATAAAGAGTGTTATTGACTACTTTTGCAATTTTAGCTAGCTTCGACTCTTAACCATTCAATATAAGCTTTTTTATTTGCAATTTCCACCTTGAATTGAGTTATTGCAGTTTCACATATCTGGATTCTCTTTTTGAAAAAGTTTATTTTCCTCTTTCGGTAGCTAAATCCCGAACAAGGCTTTCGTTCTTCAAAACCTCATGCTTTAGAGTCTCTTCAATACTCTTAACTTTGGAAGAAGAAAGTTCAAGTTGAGCTTGCGCTTTATCGTCTTTTGTGGAGGCAAGCTCAAGATGAGCTTGTGCTTCCTTAACCTTAACAGAAGATAGCTCAAGTTGTTTATTAAGTTCTTCAATCCTAGAAGTTGCGGCACCAAGCTCTCCCTCAGCCTTAACAGCTCTTGCCGTTGCATCCTTAAACTTTTCTTTAAAACCTGAAATTAAAGTAACGAATTAATTAATAACGGAATAATATTAAATTTGGAGTTTGCGATCAAATAAGATACCTCTTGCGAGGGATTCAAAATCTTCTAGCTCACGACCCATGGCATCTTTCGTAATATCAAGGAAATCATATTCTTCTGAAAGCTTGCTGTAATTGGCTTTGAGTTGTTCAAGATGCTGTTGACACTGAGATAACTCTGTTTCATTATCCCGCAAATGGTTTAACTTAGATGTGCATTTGGCCATTTGTTTGTGTAACCGGAAAATATCGCTCTCGCGATGAAGAACAAAATCAGATAAGTTTAGAATTGTAGTTTAAGCATCCAAAAATGGCTTTTCCCGTGGCATAAGCCTCTGCAGTAGAGTTGTCTCTATCTTCAATAAGCTGAGCGATATATGAAGAAAGTTTTGAATGATGATACGAATCAGATTGGGAAAATCCCGAAAGGATATTCTGCCGCTCTATGCAAATCTTGCAGTTCTCTTCTTCTAATTTTTCGGACATTGCCCGTGCTTCAGAAACGAAACCTTTAGTCCAAAACAAAGTGGCGTCAAACTCTACTTTCTTGCGAACTTTTTCCACATATAAAAGCCGATGTTGTGACTCTAATTTATTATATTTCTGAATAACCGAACCATGACTATCCACAAGACCGTTGAATTTTATCTTGACCTCCGCATTCTCATTATTAACTTTTACAACATGATCTCTTAACTGCGTAATCCTATGTTGCATCCTAGATACAAGTTCTGAATCCCCCGCTGATCCCATAAAGTAGTTCAGAAGACGAGAAATAAAATAAAGGAAAAAGTAACTGAAAGAAAGAACAAAACCTTGGTTCTGAAGATTCAACACTTGTTGGCGGATTTTATCATTCTCCCGCTGCAGGTCCAAGGCGTCATTTTCCACAGCTATGAATTGGGACTTCATCATGGAGGACCGCGCCTTATAGAATTGATACGCAGTGTGTAAGGCGCTTTGACCCCGACCAAACTACGAAATTAAAACTACAATTAGAATAGGGAGTAAGAAGAAATTAATAAGTAAGTTGACAGTTAAAATACCTGTACAAGAGTTTGTTGAGGGAAGGAATACACTTGTCCATCCGCAAGTGCAAGTGTATCCGCAAGCGAAGAGGGCTCGATGATGCGGAACGAAGGATCAACATCTTCTCCTTGATCTTTTAACCAAGCATCGCTAACCACATCGTATGGAACAACTTCCATAGATTTGCGCAATTGAGAAACCGAAGAACTATCGTATTTGACCGGAAGAGAATTGAATGGAACGGAGAGAAGATTCTTTGACATGAACCATATGAAAGCTTCTTCTTATTTATTTAAGAGAATAGAAGCCTCCACGACTTCCTTTCTTCTGCTCGATTGAGGAAACTCTGGGTTCTGTTGAGTTTCATCAACATCAACCCCGCTCGCACCAGCAGGCCTAACAGGAATAGCTTTTGTCATGATGCTTGAGGGAACATTATTCGTTGTACTGGTGCCTGCCGGCTCTTCTGTTTCCGCAACTTGTGCTTACGGGGCCACCTCTGTTTCCACGACATATGATTGCGGGGCCACTTCTTTTTCCACAACATGTGCTTGCGGGGCCACTTTTGTTTCCGCAACATGTGCTTGTGGGGCCACTACTGCCTCTGCAACAGATGCTTGAGGGTTTCGATCCTCTTTATCAGTCGTTTCATCTTCATTAGAAGCAGTTTCAAGCGGCTCATCCCCAGGTAGAGGAGAGAATTGAAGATAGAAAGAAGGATCAAGGACAATAACTTGATCCGATGAATTCTTCGGGATCTGTGAGGTTTCTTCCACGGCATCATGTTGTCCCGCAGATTCGAAGTTCGTTAGTAGAAGGGGAATACGTTGACCTCCTTCTTGCCTTTTCGCAGCAGAACTTCATTCACCCCTAGAACGTGGATGATGGAGAGGAGAATCATGAATCTCACCCTCTTCCCTATCTGTAGAAGCACGGGGCGCGCCTTTTGCTTTCTTTCGACCCTGTAAATATACCGCAATGCTTCATCAAAGGAAGTTCTAAAAGCAATATATAAGAAGTCAACGGATAAAATAATACCTTTTCTGGAAGAGGTGCGGCCTTGCGTTTTAACCTCGTTTCATCCTGAGTGCCTTCATCATCCAGCGGCTCAGTCTCCGACTCAATTTGTGACTATAAAAAGAAAAAGAATAAATTTTTTTACTATCAAACGAAAACTATACTCTAAGCAATGCATTTATACTCAAGCAAAACTATGTACCTCGCTGAAAAGAGCGAACTTGAAATCAGAAAAATTTAATCTGTAAGGGAAATAACCGTTGAAACGAGTGAGAAGGTCGTACAATACACTATTGGAAGTAGACCTGAAGACCCAGGGACCTTCAATAAGGAGAGGGGTGCGATACCATTTATAGTCGTGATCTTCCCGAACTCTTTCCATAAGAGAAATCATTGTTCCCTGAACATACTTCAGTTTCGCGTTGTCAATCTCCGATAGTAAACAGAACCCCTTCCCACCTCTGCGGTTTGGGCCAACACTCCAATTCTTGTAGTTCTTGGCGGAAACATTGTCCGCGTACGTGGCATGGAAATTTGCCATTGAATAATATTTGCTTAACCTAATGTCCGAAACGTAGCATGTAAACCTGATCCGTCCTTGGCTACATAAGCTGCATTCATCAAGTATTCTCCACCAATTTCCATTGTATTGCGTAAATGATCGCACTAAGCCTTGATGAGATTGATTACGACTCGCAAGGACTTCAAATTGATAAGGATTCTCTTTTTGGTACAAGAGAAGCTGTCAACCCGCATTTATAGCTTCTGCGGGAATTAATAATCTATCATTGGTGTATTGAAAACCCTCTATCATTGCCAGGGAAATTCCGTCGGAAGCGCAATCAAAAAAGGAGACTTTGAATCCTTCGAGACCATGAATCCTTTTAAACTCTTCGAGATCCATAGACCTGAAGCTACAACTTTTATGAGCCCGCTTGTCTTTAGGAACATGATTATTTACTGCTTGGACACTTGCAGGCCTTGCAGGTTCCGAAGGATGACTCCTCGATACAGGATAACGGGATGGCATCCTGTGTAAAGGTTGATCATCTTGACGAGAAGCATCATCAGGAACTCGAGTTTTACCTTTTCCAGCCATGATATATTTCTATCTACACAGGGAAAAAGGAAAAAAATAAGATTACTGAAGATCAAAATGCAAGAGAAGAATAGAAGGTAACAAAATAAAAGAAGATAACAATTATTCTATAATAAAGAGAAATCAGGAATCATGTCAAAATAACCAATCATCAAAAGAAAATTCAACCACTTCACAATCATTGTTCGTTCCAATAAGTAATAAACAGGTAGGGGCATCAACATCATCTTCACTATTAAACTCAAAAGAATCTACATAACAGTGAAGAATAATCAAGCAAACATGGAAAAGAATAAAAGCAAAGGAATAACTTATAGAGGAGTAAAAGAGTCTAAGAATAATACTTTGATAATAGCAAAGACTGGATCCCGATGAAAGAATTTCGAATTGCAGAAGTTGAGAAGATATTGAAGAATCTTTGAAAATCTTGAAGGAATGAAAAGTGCTGCAACTTTAAGAAGAAGAAGACAAAAGGTGTAAAGAATGGAATGAAGAAAATAATTAGTATTAAATAGGAGAAAGCTGAAACTGACGAACCGTCGAAAACTGAAAAGAAATAAACTTCAGAGATTTGATTTCCTCGAAAAGCGCCAACTGAACAAAACGTGCAAAAGTGAGTTAATGCTAGCAAAAAAATAGGGAAAAATGTAACAAGGAGTTATTGCAGGCGTGGGAAATAGAAAGGTAATCATTATTTTTCTTTTTTTCAATTTTTTTTAACAACTGTCAAAATTTGAAAAAAAAAAGAAAAATGGGGCAAATTGTGAGAGAATAAAATCTGAGGCACACGTGTTTGAAAACTATTGGAGAAGTAACGATCTATGATGAGACGAGAAACATTGGAAAAAAATCTTTTGAAAGCGTTGAATTGACAGCTGCAAAATCTTTAAAGTGATCCTGACAGTATTAATGCATGACCGACACGTGGGTTGCGGGAAAGTAAGGCACACTGCACAAAACATATAGCCTTGTTTTCTGACTTATACGTAAGTAGCGGGAAAGTAATGTGCATTGATCAAGACAGACAACTTTAATTGCTCGACTGACAACAGGTTGCGGGAAAGCCTGACACAATAAAGACCAATAATGAGTATCGATGCATGACTGACACGTATCGACTCTCTAAGCAGCGGAACACAAAGAATTAAAGCATGACGAATCACTTTAAATAACTATGTGTCAGATGCGATGATTCAAGTAAAGTCGAAACAGTCATTCCAATCCAAAATAATAACTTAACTATAAAGACCGCAGGAGAAGTGCGGGATAATCCGTAAGAAACTACGGGAAACAGGCAGTACGCAGGCTAAGACTTGCGGAAGGAACGATCATACCTTGTTGGAATTGCAAAAAGGCTTTTCGGAACTACACATTGCACCAAGAATGGATAAGAATAAATATGTGGAAAGGTAGATTGGTGGGCTCCATCAACTAAGCTATAAATACCAACCTCATTAACAGAGAAAGGGGTTGGAAAATCAGAAGGGAAATTAGGCTGAAGTCATTGAAGTAATAGCAAATGGCTTAGGTATGAAGTTTATGTAATCGTTTTAGTTCATTTGGTTCATGATTAACATGATTATGATTTATACGAAGTCATCTCATTAGTATAAATTATTTCTCTTTTCCTTTCTTCTGTATAAATGTAAATTTGATCATACCAATGGATCCAAACTATTTATTTTGGGATGTAAATAGTTTTGTTGATTGAATCACATAAAGTCTAATGTCATTTCATCTTACTTTGATTGCTTTGTTTTTACTTTCAAAATGTTATGGTGAAGCGATTCAGGATAAGAAAATGTATTTTGTTGGAGTTTATACACATTTGGTTGTGATCCCAAAGATGCCAGATTTTTGGTAATCACACACCAGTTGTCTCCTACTACCACAATATCAACAATATTACTTATTAAAGTAAAGCCTTAATTGTAGTTCTAGTAATATCATGTGTAATTTTTCTCCCTTGAAAGTAAGAGTTTTTCTAGGTTTTCCACAAAAGTTGAGAAATACCAAAATAGTGTTCCAAGTTACAACCACAACAAAATTTATAACATCAAGGGAAACTATCATTGATAGAACTCCAAATATAACACCTAAATAAACAGAAGCACAAAATGGATTTATCTAAAGAAGTATTGATAAACATAAGATTTCATGAATGTAATATCATGAAGAACATAAATTCAGATCATAAACTAAAACAAAAAGAAAAACCCATGTTTTTCTTTTGATCATCAATCTAATTAACAAACTGGTTTATCCAAAATTGGGCTTTCATCCGCTATTGGAGAAGATAGAGACAAGACTTGTTTTTTTGGTTTTTCAAAAATTTCAATCACAAAACAAGATTTGTAGAGCATCATGGAGGCTGTATTGTTGAGCTTAACCTTATTCTAATTGAGATGGTAACTTGTCACGAAGATTCTGAGAAAATTTCTTAAAAAAGATGACGGCGATAGTGGGAACATGTTTTTCTTATAATTCCAATTGAGGGTCGTAACGTCTTATGAACTTGGTAAAGATGGCATGTGACATCACGTGTTGATCTTAACCCTTATTTTGGATCGAAATTGTCAGATTTGGGGTTGGAATCAATTTAATTATATGTTAGGGACGTGAAAGAGTTTGAATTATTTTTGCGGGCACAGTCAAAAAAGCCTTTTTCTTTTCAAATAAACAAGATTTATATTGGTCATTTTTATTTGTAGCAGATGCCCTTCTTAAACATAACCCCATATGACCGCATTGGCCAAGTACACTACGAACGATGACGAAGTTGATGGTTCCACAAACTTCAGAGTTCTACACGAAACCATGTAAATATTAAAACCCTAAGCATTCGATCTTTGGTGAGTTCATTTTCTAGGTTACTGACTAGTATCCGAGTCAATGATATGAATTCATGATCAGGATAACACGACCGAGTTGAAAAAACATGATTGAGATCAATGTAGTTAATCTCGACTGTCTCGTCAAGATTCTTGGTTTCGGTCATTGGCCGAGACGAGTCTCTTAATATCGTGAAGTCGAGATTTGACCGAAAAACTCGCTGAGGCGAACGAGATTCTTAACATATGGAAATCTATTACTCCATCCGTCCTAGTTTAGTTGAAGGTTTAGGGTTTATTTTTAGTCCCAAATAGATGAAGGTTTTCATATTTTTCCAAATTTTTTCTGATTTGTCCCTTCATTGAAATTAGACACTAGAAACAAGAAACAAACAAAAAAAAGAAATTTAAATATTTTAAAAATTAATATTACAAATATATTTGGAAAAAATTTAGTTTTTTTTTTCTTAATCCGCATAAAGATACTCAAACCTTCGTCTGAAATAGGATGAAGGGAGTAATAAAAATTAAATCCAACTAAAAATATATATTTTTTTTCCTTTTTCTTAAGCATTGGTGTTGTTTTTTATATGTATATAACCTTAATATATGTAAAGTGTATACAATATTTGACATATGTATTAAAAGTATAAATTTGAGAATAAAATTCACCAAAAATTTTCCGGAGATAAAACTGTGTCGGTGTCTAGGCCAGAGACTTGAAATTGACTATATTGATTCAGATGCGCTTAATGACTTAACACTGTTTAGGCGGCACCGTCATCGGCTTCCTGATGTTTGTTTGACTCTCATTGGGTATTCCTCTTTCAATAATCCCCCAATCAAAACCAAATCTATTCTCTCCCTCTCTCACCTCCTCTTGACAATGGGCAGCTAAGAGCCTGAGACATCAACTTGTAACCCTTAGATCTGATTTGTGGGGTGAATCCTTATTTGTTGAATCTCAATCACATATTTTTTGATTCAACTGCAATCAGATTCTTAAATCAAACATATTCCTTGGTAAGTTCTGTTTATATCTCTTTATCTATCTTATGTTTCTATTCATCAGCTTAGATCTGGATCAAATATTTATCTGATTTTTTCTGTTATAGAAGCTACCAGCTTTGAGATCTGAGTTTTAAATTTCTTACCTTTTTATTATTTTTTGATGTGTAAATCAAAATAACAATGGATAGTAAAAATGGATATACAGCCATACCAAAGAATGGATTTGTAGAATTACAATTACACCATACTAATCATAATAATAATATCAATCATGATAGTTTCCCAGATGATCATCTTGAATTTAAGAATACCCCTAAATCTGATCAAGAGATAGAGAATGGGCGTATCAACGATAAGGATGATGACATTCTTCCGTTTATCGTCGAAAATTGTGTTAAGAAGAATAATGGATCAGGAGGGATATCGGGGGCGGTATTTAATCTTGCTACGTCCATTATTGGTGCTGGAATTATGGCATTACCAGCTACTATGAAAATACTTGGGGTAATTCCTGGACTTATTTTGATATTTCTAATGGGGGTTTTATCTGAAGTTAGTGTTGAGCTTCTTGTTCGCTTTTCCGTTCTTGCTAAAGCGGAGTCCTATGGTGATGTTGTTCAAAATGCATTGGGTGCTCCAGCAAGGATTGTTTCTGAGATTTGTATTATTATTAATAATGCTGGGGTTTTGGTTGTTTATTTGATTATTATGGGAGATGTTATGTCTGGTTCTTTTCATCATGAAGGAGTGTTCGATCAATGGTTAGGACACGGGTTTTGGGATCACAGGAAATTGCTCATATTGTTTATTGTGGTAGTGTTTTTAGCCCCGCTTTGTTTCTTAGAGAAAATTGATTCGTTAAGCCTTACTTCAGCTGCTTCTGTGGCTCTTGCGGTTGTCTTTGTGGTGGTTTGTGTTGTCATTGCTTTGATTAAGCTTGTCGAAGGGAGGATTGAGACTCCGAGAATGACACCAGATTTTGGATCAAAGAAAGCAATTTTGGATCTTCTTGTAGTGATACCAATCATGACGAATGCTTATGTTTGTCATTTTAATGTTCAACCTATTTACAGTGAGCTTGAAGATCGGTCTCCTCAGAAAATGAATCAAGTTGGAAGAATCACTACAGTTCTGTGCATTGTGATTTATGCGTCAACTGCCGTATCTGGGTATCTTCTCTTTGGTAATGATACACAATCGGACATCTTAACCAACTTCGATAAGGACCTTGGGATACGTTTTAGTTCAATCTTGAACTACATTGTTAGGCTTGGTTACATTTTTCATCTAATCCTTGTGTTCCCTGTTATACATTTCTCTTTAAGGCAAACTGTCGATGCCTTGGTGTTCAAGGACTCGGGGCCACTGTTACAGAACAGGAAGAGGTCATTTGCGTTGACGGTGGTGCTTTTGGCTCTTATCTATCTAGGGTCTACCATGATTCCCAGTATTTGGGTTGCATTCAAGTTTACAGGTGCCACTACTGCAGTCTCATTAGGTTTTATATTCCCATCTCTGATTGCGTTAAAGTTCAAACAACGGGGAGAAATTTTGAATAACAAGGAGAATATTTTAGCATGGTTGATGTTAATATTGGCGATAACAGTCGGAATTGTAGGAGTAATTGGGAATATTTATAGCATCAATAGCAAAACTGAATGATATCATGTGTCGTTTTCATTTCTAGAATTCTTCTCACCAGGCAGTCGACTGTGATCTTGGCAACGAAATCTACTTGAGAGACTTGTGCTGATCTTGCTTAGTCACTCTTTAGAACATTTATAGAATTTAGAGATCAGTTGGTGGTTCATGAAGGAAGACCAAGGTAACATTGTATCGATATGATTGTGTTGATGCTTGGAGATACGAGGAATGTGATTTCTCTACTGCAACCCTCAAACCTTAAACTACGTTCTCTCTGTCTCCTTCGTCCCAAGTAGGGATTGCATATAGTTGAAATAGTAGCTAAAAGGGTTTTGCAGTTGGATCTAGATATGAATTATAGGAAAAAATTGCAGAAAAACTGTTTAAAAATTTTCGATTCTTATGTAGCCCCATTTTTTCTTCACTTATACTGAAACAGGGGTAACTGTCATACTGTATAATGTTGCAACTGAGTTGCCATTGAAATGATATAATTCATTCTTTTTTATCATTTATCTGCAAAATATATTTTTAGCCCTGTTCTTGATTATGTATAAACAAGGAGAATATTTTAGCATGGTTGATGTTAATATTGGCGATAATAGTCGGAATTGTAGGAGTAATTGGGAATATTTATAGCATCAATAGCAAAACTAAATGATATCATGTGTCGTTTTCATTTCTAGAATTCTTCTCACCAGGCAGTCGACTGTGATCTTGGCAACGAAATCTACTTGAGAGACTTGTGCTGATCTTGCTTAGTCACTCTTTAGAACAGTTATAGAATTTAGAGATCAGTTGGTGGTTCATGAAGGAAGACCAAGGTAACATTGTATCGATATGATTGTGTTGATGCTTGAAGATACGAGGAATGTGATTTCTCTACTGCAACCCTCAAACCTTAAACTACGTTCTCTCTGTCTCCTTCGTCCCAAGTAGGGATTGCATATAGTTGAAATAGTAGCTAAAAGGGTTTTGCAGTTGGATCTAGATATGAATTATAGGAAAAAATTGCAGAAAAACTGTTTAAAATTTTTCGATTCTTATGTAGCCCCATTTTGTCTTCACTTATACTGAAACAGGGGCAACTGTCAAACTGTATAATGTTGCAACTGAGTTGCCATTGAAATGATATAATTCATTCTTTTGTATCATTTATCTGCAAAATATATTTTTAGCCCTGTTCTTGATTATGTATAAATTCTATGTGGTAAAATTTGTCAACTCACCTGGCAAGATCTTGCTAAGAAATTCTGTATCAACTGTCCAGTTGATTGGTTTACAAGAAACATGCTAATTTGGACTCAGGGTACAATGAGGATCCCGGCGCTGGCTTAAACCATTCACCATGCTCTACCCTATCAAACATGGCTGGTCCAGGAAGGATCTTCTGAACGTTAAAAACCACTTCAGACTGAAAATTGTACAGTGGATAATGAGTTGATTTTTGGATATGAGTAACCCATTTTTCTTATGATTCATCTGTATAAATTTCAAGACAAATGGATCATGGGAAGTACCCCAAAAACCCTTGCATTGTTGACTGCGTCTACAGATTTGCACCACCGATAGTTTTAAGGAATGACTTGTATCTCAGAATCCAACAGTTAGATTGTCCTGTAAGTGACAAGTCTGTAGAGTCACCTGTAAGTGACAGTTAGTATGCCTGTAAGGTTCTGTCACAACTTATAAGTGTGAGGATCTATAGTGATTACTGTTAGTGACAATTATATGTTGTTGCTGTTTACAGTATGCGACAGTTAGCATAGTATTATTGATTTCAGTAGGAATAGTTGTGTTAGACTGTGACAGAGTTCAGTAGACTCACGTACATACTCACCTGGTATAGATGATGCAATAGTGGTTGTTGTGCTTGTATTTCATCTGTTTGAGACTCGTAGTTGGCTCGACTCCCAGATGCTGTTGGGAGATGACTGAGGGGTCGCCTAGAAGATATGGATCTATTATCTTGAATGTGATCGACAACACTTATTTCTGACGCACAGTTGGGAATTAAGTGGACTACACAAGAGTCGATACGTGTCATAGTCGAGGTGCTTATTAGGCTAAATGCTTTTATTGTTTGCTTTTAAGACTATATTTTCTTTCAAGTCAAATGCCTACAATTAAATTTTGGGAACCGACCTACGTGTCGGAGTTAGTTTTCTTGTTTTGAAGATTTTTACCAGATTCTATAACTTTTATCATTTTCTTTAAATAAAACTATTTGTTTTTGAAACCCTTCTGTACATGAGCACCATACGATAACTGGATCTCCATCTGTTGGCTTGAAGGTTATGTGAGTAAAGTGTTCCCATGAGTATGCTGCACTTCCGTTTTAGGGCGGCTGACCTAGAATTGTGAAGTGGGGCGTTACAAAGTGGTATCAGAGCATGGTTACAAAAAATCCTTGGGAGCGGGTGTAGGGTCTTGTTGTTTCACATAGGCACAAGTTATTTCTAGGAGCACAATGATTCCTTTTTCTTTTTGATGAAACAATGTGTTGATTGTTCCTTGTTTTCTTTGTCTTTAAAAGAATGGATGGAGATAGGAACAATGGGATTCGAGGTCGCGGTAGACTTAGAGGTGCTACTGGGCGAGGTCGTGGCCGAGGCCGTGGTCAAGATGAGAATCTGACTGAGACTTCCGTTGAAGAGAGTGTTGAGTATCCTCAGTATGGGGGAACCCATAGCTCTAGGGATGATACGAGGTATGGTAGTAGGACTAGGTCCTCTGGTAGTTCTAGGATGATTCGGGTTGACGGAGGTGAAGCCGAACCCCATGTTATAATCCTAGAGAACCTCCAGGCAATGATGAACAATGCGATTACAGCAGCGCTAGATCAGAGGCTTGGACCACGTGAAGGAAGGGAGAATCTAGAGACGGCATCAAGGAATGAACCACTCCCCAGTGAGAGACACCAAAATGGGAAGTCTTGGGTTCAGTATTACCAAGAGTTTCTGAAGATGAAACCACCTACATTCAGTGGAAAGGGAGGCGCAATCGAGGCACAACAGTGGTGCAACAGAATGGACAAGATTTTATCCCAATTTGAATGCTCGGGAGCATTTAAGCAGCGAATGGCTGCATTCCAACTAAAAGAAAATGCAGCAACCTGGTGGGAGTCCATGAGTAGGACCGTTGATGCTATGGAATGCCAGTGGGTAGTGTTCAAACAGTATTTCCTTGAGCATTACTTCCCGCATGTCGAGCGTCAGGAGATGATCATACAATTCGAGAGTCTACGAAAGAGAGAGGATCAGACGGTTGTAGAGTATGAGTGTAAGTTTGACCGACTTTCACTTTTTGATGCTCACCTTATTCCTACAGAAGCATATCGGATTGCGAGATTTTTGAGTGGATTGAACGGTGGGATTGCTCGTCATATCATTGCAAACCCTAGTTTTGATACGTATGCCAAGGTTGTGAATTGTGCTAGGGCACATTGCTTGAGGATCCAAGAGGAAAATAAGTAGAAAACTAGTATAGTGGATACTAGGGGTGCGGAGAAAAGGGAGAATAAGGATGGGAATGCTGGTAGACAGAAACGTCATTTCCACCAAGGCAGTCAGGGTTGAAAGAGACCTCGAGAAGATGAGGGGAAAAGTAATACCGGTGCCATAGTCCGAACTCCTCAACCAATGAGAACAGATGGATACGTATTTAATGGACCCTGCTATCACTGCCAAGAACAAGGACACAATGCTCGTGATTGTCCAAAGAAGGGCAAGGCTCTAGCAGAAAATGAGCGACGTCAGGGACAGAACCAACCTCAGGGACATGGGCCTCAACCTCGCTTGAATGCTGTCTTACCTCGGAATGGTGAGGGACCAGTGGTAATGTTGGAAGGTACCTTCTTTATTCACACTCGTCTTGGTAGGGTATTGTTGGATATTGGAGCTCCTCATTCTTTTATATCTGTTATGTTTGTGAAAACTTTGCGTGTTGTGCTAGAGAGGTGTTCTTATGTGGTCTCATCACCGATGGGTGGTTCAGCATCTATCGATCACATGTTTAGGTCGTGCATTATTCGTATGGGCACAGTAGATTTTGCTGCAGACCTTTTTGTTATGAATTTAAATGTGTACGATGTGGTCTTAGGCATGGACTGGCTTGCGGCTCATCATGCTAGGTTAGACTGTTATGCTAAGACAGTCACTTTTATTATTCCTGAGGAGGGTGAGATTGTCGTGTCCGACTTGATGGGGAGTTCACAACATACCAGCAGGTTGTGTAGTGCTTTACTGGAGGGTCATCATCAGATACTACACCTTTGGATTCTATTGAAGTGGTATGTCTGTATCCAAAGGTGTTTGGAGATATACTTGGTTTGCCACCACAGAGGGATGTAGATTTTTGTATTGAACTGGAACCAGGCATTGCACCTATAGCCAAAGCCCCATACCGTATGGCACAGGTGGATATGAGCGAACTGAAGAAACAAGTGGAGGAATTGCTAGGTCAAGGCTTCATTAGACGAAGCAGTTATCCATGGGGTGCACCAGTGTTGTTTTTGGCGAAGAAGGACGAGTCGTTGAGAATGTGTATTGACTATCAAAAGTTAAATGAGGTTACAATAAAGAAAAAGTATCCTTTACCAAGGATAGACGATTTGTTTGATCAACTAAATGGTGCAAAGTGGTTTTCCAAGATTGATATGAGGTCTGGGTATCATCAGGTAAGAGTTCGTGAAAGTGATATTCCCAAGACAGCTTTCGTGACTCGTTATCGATCATTTAAATTTTTGGTGATGCTTTTTGGGTTGACAAATGCACCGGCAGTATTCATGGATTTGATGAACCGTGTGTTTCGTGAATTTCTGGATAGTTTCGTGATTATGTTCATAGATGATATACTGATTTAATCTAAGACTTCCGAAGATCACGAAAATCATCTTCATCAGGTACTTAAGACTTTGAAATTGCATCAGTTGTATGCCAAGTTCGAGAAGTGTGAGTTCTGGAAGAAATAAGTGAAATTTTTGGGTCACGTAATATCAGGTTCTGGCATATCCGTTGATCCCTTTAAGTTTCAAGCCATATCAGATGGAAGCAACCAAGAATAATGACTGAGATCCATACCTTCTTGGTGTTGGCTGGTTATTACCGTAGGTTTATTCAGGGATTTTCAGTTCTGGATGGTCCCTTGACAAACCTGACGGAAAAGGATGTTCCTTTCAAGTGGATTGTTGAATGTGAGCGGGCTTTTTGTGAACTTAAAAGCAAGCTGACTTCTGCACCAGTTTTGATCATTCTGGAGGGTGGAGTGAAGAAGGTAATTTTACTGATGCTTCGATTCAGGGATTGGGATGTGTGTTGTTGCAGAATGACAGGGTAGTTGCCTACGCTTTGCGACAGTTGAGGCCTCATGAACGGAATTACCCTACACATGACCTTGAGTTGGCCGTTGTGGTGTTTGCGCTTAAGATATGGAGACATTATTTGTATGGTAAGAGGTTTGATATTTTTACTGACCACAAGAGTCTCAAGTACCTATTTTCTCAGAAAGAGTTGAATATGCGACAGAGGAGATGGATGGAGTTAATTAAAGATTACAAATTCAAGATGGAATATCATCCAGGGAAAGCTAACATGGTGGCTGACGCTCTGAGCCGACAACCAATAGGAATTGTAGCTTCGTTGATAGTACACCAGTGGAGTATGTTTGAAGAAGTTATTTTTTTTTACTTTGATATGGGTACGACTAAAGGTCAAGGCTTTTTATTTGGTAGTATGGTTATCGGTCCATCTCTTTTGCGTCGTATTATGGAAGCTCAAGAGGAGGATGAGTGGTGTAAGAGTTAATTAGAGAAAATACCGGAAATATCGGATAAGAGTTTTAATGTTGGCTAAGATGGTGGGTTGAGGTATCGTGAGAGATTATACGTATCAGACGTTAAGGATTTGAGGCGAACAATTTTAGATGAGGCACACCGAAGCAAGTATACTATACATCCTGGGGGTAACAAGATGTATAAGGACTTGAAGCGGCAGTATAGGTGGTGTGGGATGAAACGTGATGTAGCAGACCATGTCCGGAAGTGTCTGACTTGTCAGCATGTAAAGATCGAACATCAAAACCCAGCTGGTAAGTTGCATCCTTTACCCATTACGAAATGGAAATGGGAAAACATATCCATGGATTTTATTACTGGGTTACCGCGATCGAGTTAGGGTCACGACACGATCTGGGTGATAGTGGATAGATTGACGAAATCAGCACACTTCTTACCGGTCAAGACAAATGATTCTGGTGACAAATTAGCTCAGTTGTACATGGGTGAGATAGTTAAGCTTTATGGTGTCCCAGTATCTATCGTTTCTGACAGAGATTCATCTTTTACATCACGGTTCTGGAGGAGTTTTCAGACATCTTTAGGGTCTTCATTGAACTTTAGCACAACATTTCATCCTCAAACTGATGGACAAACCGAACGTGTGAACCAAGTACTTGAGGATATGTTGAGGTTCACAATTATTGATCTTGGAGGTAGTTGGATGAATCACTTACCTTTATTGGAGTTTGCATACAACAATAGTTACCATTATAGCATTGGCATGGCTCCGTTTGAGGCGTTGTATGGCAGACCTTGTCGTTCACCTTTATGTTGGACAGAAGTTGGAGAATCCAAACTCACGGGTCCAGAAATTATTCGTGAGACGTCCGAAAAGATTGCACTAATTAGAGAAAGATTGCGCACAACACAGAGTAGACAAAAGAGTTATGCGGACAAGAGACGCCAGGATCGGGAATATGAAGTCGGAGACCTAGTGCTTCTCAAAGTTTCACCCATGAAGGGTGTGTTACGTTTTGGTAAAAAGGGAAAACTTGCTCCTCGTTTTATAAGACCATTTCCTATTGTGGAAATGATTGGGAAGGTGGCTTATCGTCTCGCTCTACCAGAAGTGCTAGCTGGGGTTCATAATGTTTTTCACATATCTATGCTTTGAAAGAATGTGCGGGACGCAGATCAACACTCGGTAATAGACTACCAGGATCTGGAATTACAGAAGGATGTATCTTATGAAGAAAAGCCGTATAGAATCATTGATTGCCGAGAGCTTGTCCTTCGAAGGAAGACCATTCCTATGGTTAAGGTTTAGTGGCACCATCACAATGATAAGGAAGTCACCTGGGAACGTGAGGAGGACATGGTGACTCGTTACCCTGATTTCTTCAACAATCTGGTAAGTACAATTTCATTTCGAGGACGAAAACTTTTCTTTTTAGGGGGGGAGATTGTAAAACACCTTATCCTAGAACAACTTATCCTATAGTGTCTGACTTAGGTTAGTTGGTAGGCTAGTGACTCCCACAAACGGTTAGGAACGTGGGTTTAGTTAGGAATTCGTGGGAGGAATCCGAGTAAGACTAGGAAGACTAATTAGAAGTCTCGAGTAGTTAGGGTTATATTCGGTTTATTTGGGAGAGAAAGAAACTGTTAAGGGAGATAGCCGGAAACAATACCTGTGGGGAGATTCTGTTAGCAGATTCCAGGAAAATTGAGGAGAAGAAGAGAGGCAGACTTAGGAATCAGACTGAAGCCTATAAGAGAATCGTGGTAGCAAAAAATCAAGTAGGTTTTCTATCTCTTATACTCATTGCAAATTGACTTAACAAATCTAAATCATCTTAGGGAGCTACAGAGAATCAGGGTTCAGAGTAAGTTTAATTAATGTTTCTTTTCTGATTTTCTTTATAAGCATGACTTTAGTAATGGAGGTGGTGATACTACAGTCTGGGAATAACCACAGTTGTTAGTTTTCTTCTTGACATGAGTAGTTGCGCCTGTGCACAAGGTTTCTACTTGGTGGTGCTGTCAAATTAGTTATGCTATGAACTATGCAGAAATCCTATCTATCTTGTTAGTTTCCTACTGATAGGAGTTGCTACTTACACTCAAATGTACTGAATACCAAGTCTTTAGAACTGTGACTGATTATTGTTTGTTATTAGTGAAAACAACCATCCTGTAATATGTGCATCTCTTTATTAAACCGTTAGATTGTTATGAAATTTGTATATATTATGTTAATCTGAGTTATAAAGATTCCATAAGAGTTTTATGAGGATCAGGTTCAGTTTACTACTGCAAAGATTGAATAAACTGAGACTGCAATGTGCTGAATTCAGACTCTGGACACTCAACTGTTTGTATGGTTTCTCAATATTCGTATATCGGATTGAGCTGAAATTTTAGTATGATGTTTGTATACATGTAGGTAGCCTACTTTAGAAATATCATTAAGTTTTGAGCATTTTAGGTACCTCAAATCATAAGAGAATCGTGACTGAATCCTGTGTGTTGATGCTAAAAGCAGTCATATTGTAATGTGTATAATTCTGTAATAAACCGTTGGAATGAGATGATTTTTTGATATGAGTAACCCGTTTTTCTTATAATTCATATGTATAAATTTCAAGACAAATGGATCATAGGAAGTACCCCAAAAACCCTTGCATTGTTGACTGCGTCTACATATTTGCACCACCGATAGTTTTAAGGAATGGCTTGTATCTCAGAATCCAACAGTTAGATTGTCATGTAAGTGACAAGTCTGTAGAGTTATCTATAAGTGACAGTTAGTGTGCTTGTAAGGTTCTGTCACAACTTATAAGTGTGAGGATCTGTAGTGATTACTGTTAGTTACAATTATATGTTATTGCTGTTTACGGTATGCGACAGTTAGCATAGTATTATTGATTTGAGTAGGAATAGTTGTGTTAGACTGTGACAGAGTTCAGTAGACTCACGTACATACTCACCTGGTATAGATGATGCAATTTTGAGTGTAAAAGTTAGTCAACAAGATATCACTGGGGAGTAATAGTGGTTGTTGTGCTTGTATTTCATCTGTTTGAGACTCGTAGTTGGATCGACTCCCAGATGTTGTTGGGAGATGACCGAGGGGTCGCCTAGAAGATATGGATCTATTATCTTGAATGGGATCGACAACACTTATTTCTGACGCACGATTGGTAATTAAGTGGACTACACAAGAGTCGATACGTGTCATAGTACGGTTAGAAATTGAAATTATAGAGAGTGGATGTCCATTAATTCCGTGGGTGGGAAATATGTTTTATTACTACTTGTTAACCTCTATTTTTGGTGTCTCTGTGTCTTATGCATAGCATGAGGTTCTGTAATTATTTTTAGTCATCGAATCTATTATTTTACCAAGAGATACTCCTATAAACCATTTTCGTATTTTGTCGTCATTTCAAGGATTTTGGGTTTGCTAGGTTATTTGTAAGGTTTATAAGGGCGCGAAAGCCTACTTTAAGTTGGGGTATGACCCAACTTACTATTTTTCTTTCAGGAAACGGTGGTCGTGGAGCAACCTAGCTTGTAGAACATCTTTCTGACCCGGAGAGCTGCTTTATCTTTGTTTTTGAGGTGCTTATTAGGCTAAATGCTTTTATTGTTTGCTTTTAAGACTATATTTTCTTTTCAAGTCAAATGCCTACAATTAAATTTTGGGAACCGACCTGCGTGTCGAAGTTAGTTTTCTTGTTTTGAAGATTTTTACCAGATTCTATAATTTTTGTCATTTTCTTTTAAATAAAACTATTTGTTTTTGAAACCCTTCTGTACATGAGCACCATACAATAACTAGATCTCCATATGTTGGCTTGAAGGTTATGTGAGTAAAGTGTTCCCATGAGTATGTTGCACTTCCGTTTTAGGGCGACCGACCTAGAATTGTGAAGTGGGGCGTTACACCCTCCAAATCCAAGAACTAGTTCACTCATCTTGCTTCTTTTCGAGGGTAACTAAGCAGTATCATTTAGTACTACATCATCAGAAACACACATAAAACAACCACCTTCAACCCTTGTATCAAAGGAATTAGTGGAAGGAAGAAACCCATAAGTCCTGAATCTCCATTTCTCGACCACGTGTCGTGCTGAGCCCCCCTTTCCATTTGACGCAGAAAAACCAA
Source organism: Papaver californicum (assembly GCA_023531435.1). NCBI lineage: Eukaryota > Viridiplantae > Streptophyta > Magnoliopsida > Ranunculales > Papaveraceae > Papaver > Papaver californicum. The sequence goes on along the minus strand of JAJJMC010025396.1, from coordinate 7,085,265 downwards.
TGAACATAAAATCTTCAAGGTACATAGAAAGATCAATATGGGTAGCAAGAATTGGCCTAATAGTTCTAGATTTTGTAACTAAGCCAAACTTTCACCATCTTCTTGGAATCTATATATTCAACCCAAACTGTTGTTCTTTTACCATTCTTTAGATTAAAACCCATCGAAGTTGAATCAACAGAAGAAAATGACATAACTGAATTGATATCAATTCTTATATGATTATCACTAATATCTTCAAGATTCGGGTCAAAACTAGTATCGAATCCGACAACAATATACATTCCATCTTCTTGACTAGTTTGATTTGAGAGACCCATATAACCAAAACCATTACCTACCGTGTACCGATTCGAAGTAATAACGAAGGTTAAACCATCACCAAACAGTGGAGGAGAAGATGAAGAATCAGAAAATGAAGTGACGTAGAAAGAAAAACTAGAAATGAAAGAAGCATTGGAATTAGTAGAAGGATCAAGAAACCTAATTGGATGACTATAAAGAGCTCTACCTACACCAACTGAAGAGGAAGGTGAAAGTGAAGAAGAAAATGTTAGGGAATAAAACTCAAGATGACACATGTCAAACGATTAGGGAAAGAAGCAGAGATTTATAGAAACATGGGGAAAGTTGTAGATACCAAAATGATGTTTCCCGCTCAAGAATTCTTGGTCCGCAGCAATTAATCAAGCCCAACAGCCTAACTAGCCTAACAGGAGCAAGCAGGAGCACTCCACTCAAGTCCAAAGCCCAACTTGGACCGAAGTGACGTCATCATTTCCCGAAGTGACGTCAGCAATTCCCGTTCTAGCTTGGCCCGATCTATCCTGTCCCGATCCTTGCTATCCCGATGGAGCAAGTCAATCCCGCTGGACCAAGTCAATCCTGCTGGAGCAAGTCAATCCCGATAGACCAAGTCAATCCCTATGCACCAAGTCAATCCCGCACCAACTTTTGGATAAATGTCATTTTGAAGATAAGGACAATAAGAACACGTGGCGGATCCCATTGACACATGGCGAAATGTGGTGAATCCTCTTCGACACATGGCGAGCTTAGAAGAATCTCCATCGACATGTGGCGGATTTTGATGACATGTGGCGAAGGGCATTTTAGTAATTATATCATTTATGTACCCTATAAATACAAAATTAATATGTGAGGAGAAGAGAGTTTTGGACTTTTTGGCCGATTGATGGCTTCTTCTTCTTGATTATCAACAGTAACCAGAGATATCAATAAAAACTCCAAGTCTCATTACCCGTGAGTGTACGCTATTCACAGCCGAACCACGTTAAATCTCTTGTGTTAATGTCAATTTTGTTTATCTTAGACTATGATCTTTGGTTGTTTTTGCTGATAAGAATTCTGGCATGAACAATTTGGCGCTAGAAACAGGGATGTGTAAAAGGATTTTTCCTACCCATTTGAAGAAATTTAATGGAGTTCAAAAAAAGTGACACAGGAGAAAGAGATAGCAGAAGTAGAAGAAAGAAATTGGAGAAAAGAGAGAAATGCCATGTTATTGACAGATTCAACATCAACAACTTGTTTACCTCCAGAAAAAGTTTTAATTGCTTAATCTATTGCTTTGATTTGATTACAGTAGATAAATCTTGGTTAAAAAATCAAGTTTACGAAAATGATTTTGGTATTTTAGTCGTGTAACACAATTTTTTTTAGTTTTAAGGGGCTGTTGTTCTGTTTAAAAAAAAAAGAAATTTACTGTTAATTAGTTAAAAAGAGCTAACTTTTCTTCCTCTATCTATTAGCTTGTTTAAGGAAAACAATGACTTGATTCTAAACCAAGTCAAAATTCTCTTGTAATATCATAAACTAGTTTTAAACTTTGATAACAATCTAATTATCAACTAAGTTTGATTTACAAAACCCACCAAATGATTTTCGAAAGCTTTGAATGTGAAAATTTTGCTTGATTTAGGGATTCTTTCTATGTTAACAAAAACTCTATTGTCATTTTGAGAAAGTGAATCAATGATATTGATGTGAGCTCTTCAGAATTTGTGAATGAATGGAACTTTGAGTATGTCTCAATTGCAGGGAAGGAGTTTATGCTTGAGTGAAATCACAGCCAATTTTATGCTGGAATCATTCCAAGAATTGCACGAGAAGTGCTTGAAGAAATGCATGAACGAGAATTTCAACATTTTAAATTTTAATGTTGCACCCTCTTTTTCATCTACATCAAGTGCAACCAATTCATTTACTCTTCATAAGAATTCAGTTTCATCTCCAACTATTCAGCAGGAAATACATCAAAAAAATGGCGAAAGCAATCATAGGAAGCAGCCTCACCTCCAATATCTTTCTTATGGAAATTTCTATAGAAACTACAAGCTGACTCTGTTGTTAATGTCTGGGTGTTCTTGAGTTGTTTGTCCTTTTTTGTTAGGTTACATTTTCAGCAGGTGGAGTACCACCACCTATCATCATATTTTAAAGCAGACGTTGCAGTAAAAAAAAAAAATCAACTTGAGCTTCAAAGAAATTGAAATAACGAAGTCCATTTCCTGCATCAACAACGTTTGAATTTTGTCGGAATAGATCTACGAAAACTTCATTCCCAACAGTTGTAGCTTCGATTTGGGTTTTTGGGTAATAAGCAGCGATGTTTTTCTGATCCCATGAGTTAGCAAAAGATTGTTTCTTTGCTAATGAAGAAAGGAATTCATTTGGTAACGGTACGACTAACTTGATTCCGGAATCAGCAAAAGCTTTAAGAACATCTGGATCAGAGTCATAGGGAAAAAAATGGTTAAGACCAGGATGAATTAATGTTCAAATTTGCACTTAATGGCTCGTGCTACTCAAGAGGGACAATTTCATATTTCCATATGCACTTGCGTATGACTCACCAACAGATTCTAGAGGAATATTTCGTTGCTACAGTACCATGAAAATGCTGACTGTAGGATCTACACCAACAGCAAAGCTCAACATGCCCGCTACCCATGATGGCCCGCAATGAATTAAATTAAATTGTTATAGCTAGATAATTATTATTCTCACAGCTTCAACAGATGAGAGAGGGCATCCGCTGATCCACAAGCATTTCTAAAAAGATAAATATACACTATCTTTTTTAATTTTCGATTATAATGTTAATTGTGTATCTTAAGTAGCGTAAATTTAAGAATGATTCCTAATTATAATCTTTAATGATTCAATTGATTCAATCATGATTTCTCTTAATTGTTCAAAAAGTGTGAACTTATTTGATTTGTAAACACAACATCTGTATAATGAATTAGATTGTTAAATTTTTTCAACTAGTACCCATTGTATATATTTTACTTGAACTTTACAAATTGTCATACATTATGAATTGATCAATTGCTTGCAATAGCATCGGAATCACATGTGATATCATGCATCATGATAGTTAATCCCATAATCATCCATAATAGTAACCTATCGATTTAATGTGATGTATTTTTAGTCTGAACAAATTCCAATTTGTTTCATTATATTTAACTGTGGTATGCAACAAAAAGCATGAAGATCATTTTTAACTTGTACTCATTTAATATTATGAAATGCTTAAGACATTTTTATGAAATGTGAAGATACATATGAATGACACTTCATAGATGCGCCAGTCATGCGCTAATGATGCACTGGGGGCATGCTATAAAGAAACCAAATTTTCAGCTGTGAAATGAGCTAAATACTGCGCGCCAATTATGTATTTCATTTTTTACTAACGCTAAATAGATATAATACTTTTCGCCACTTTGTGTTATATGTCTTGTACTTCTTAACATAAAGCAACAATTAATGGATACTTCATATAAGCCATGTATTACTGGTGCTTTCACTACTTCAAGCGTATCATGGAAACGTTCATGGAAACGTTCTTTGGAAACGTTCATCGAAAAGTTGACTCAAAATAAGCCTTTGAGAAATGATACTTCAAATGGCTTACACTTCACACGAAGAATATCCAGTAAATACTTCAATTTATTTCGTACTTCTCATATTAATTCGAAGGGCGATACTTCTTATACTACACATGAGTTATGGTAAGAATTTTCATTCGATATCTCTTATACTTCATGCGGCAATCTAAATGCTTCTTCGGGAATTATCATTCAAAAATAGGTATTTCTCATTTCATCCGGATATTCCTCATCTTTTATTAAAAATACTTCTCATATTCTTTTATATATACTTCTCAGGTATACATAAGAATATGAGATATATCTTAAATAAGAAGTGAGAAATGAGAAATATCCGGATAACTCTCAAATTTACTTTGTATATTCCTCTATATATACATCTCATGTATACTTTTCAAGGATAATTCTCCATTCATAAGGCGTTATCTTTAGAAGGCAAAAAATCTATGGACCACACACTAGTTTTCTCCATGCCCGAGAAAATTAGGCGTGTGTTCCTGAGTGCTCAGTGGCTAGAGATAAATTTATGTACCACACACTAGTTTTATCCATGCCCGAGAAAATTAGGCGTGTGTTCCTGAGTGCTCCGTGGCTAGGGACAAATTCGGGACCGCATCCAAATTTCCTCCTAACCAGAGAGAAGATGGATGCGTTGTATTCCCATGACATGACTCTGTGGAAGGAGGTAAAATTCCAAATTGTAATGTATATATAAACATTTGGGACCACCTTGTAGCTTACTCCTAGCCCGAGTGAGACTCGTATGTGTTGGGTTCCCGAATGACATGACTCCGTGGAAGGAGGTGCTCTCTGGAACAAAATTCCATAATATTAACCCAAGGTACAAAGGAACCTTGCGGTTGAAAACTAACAATCAATATATATATATTTGTATACAATTTTTTTTTTGCAGGGACAAAAATACAACATAAAATGAAAATGCACAAGCAACATCAACCACCACATTATGATTCGGACGAGACGTGAAGTCGTTTTCTTAAGAGTTTTTCTTCGAACAACTCTCAAGAAAAGGGGGCACGTTGTAAGTACCAAAAATCTGCTCCAACACGTGGCAGCAACGACAGCAAAGCTCAGCATTCCCGCTACCCATGATGTCCCGCTACACAAGCTCGGACCACACTCAAAGTACGGAGCGCAGCTAGTCCGTAGCATGAACCACACCCGTCCCGAAACAAGACCGATACAATCATTCCCGCAGCAGAGCTCAGGTCTGTAGCATGGACCGAAACATGGATCGCAGCAAGGTCCGAAACATGGATCGCACCAGTCCCGTAGGAATATCACTTTCATTTCCCGCAAGCCAGGACTGCAAGCTAGATCCGCGACTCATTCCCGCAAGCCAGGACTGCAAGCCAAGTCCGTAAGCCAGATCCACGACTCATTCCGCAAGCCATCCAGGGGTACTGAACAAGCATAGTTCATGAAGATTGGGCTTGGGGAACAACGAATTGGTACACACAAAGTTATTGGTGAAAAGAACAAAACTCCAGGCGCGGAAAATGATTCCTTCTAGGAGAATCTTCAACTAGGAGATTATGAATCGGCAAGACTTTCGCAAAAGATCTAAGTACCCCATATCCCTTTGATCTAAAATTTTCTCTTGCTTTAATTACTCTTATTTGTATAAGTCATGAAAAAGACTTTTATTGAAAGGTGAACAGGCTAAATGCCACCCACCACAACTATCGGAATAACTGGCGCAAATAGGCATTGGCGTGTAAAATTACGCCCAATGAATAACCTGACATGTGACCCGTTCCGATTGCTACTTTGAATTTGAATTCCTGATTGACTTATACATTTATGCAAGATTCAATAATTGGATGAAAGATAGTTTATTAATCAATTTATCATTTCTGGTTAAAACGCGTGGAATGATATTATTACGTTAATGTGCGCTTATGTATAAGTTTTGCAGCAAAATTCTATTTTTGAATGGATCAGGTTCATACTTTTATCATGACAAGGTCAAACGAAAAGTAACTGAAGTCATTTTCTTAAGATTTATTCTTCGAAATAAACTTAAGAAAAGGGGGCAAGTTGTTAGGGAATAAAAGTCAAGATGACACATGTCAAACGATTAGGGAATGAAGCAGAGATTTATAAAAACAGGGGGACAGTTGTAGATACCAAAATGATGTTTCCCGCTCAAAAATTCTTGGTCCGCAGCAATTAATCAAGCCCAACATCCTAACTAGCCTAACAGGAGCAAGCAGGAGCACTCCACTCAAGTCCAAAGCCCAACTTGGACCGAAGTGACGTCATCATTTCCCGAATTGACGTTAGCAATTCCCGTTCTAGCTTGGCCGGATCTATCCTGTCCCGATCCTTGCTATCCCGATGGAGCAAGTCAATCCCGCTGGACCAAGTCAATCCCGATAGACCAAGTCAATCCTGCTGGAGCAAGTCAATCCCGATAGACCAAGTCAAAATCTCGATGCACCAAGTCAATCCCGATAGACCAAGTCAATCTCGCACCAACTTTTGGATAAATGTCATTTTGAAGATAAGGACAATAAGAAAACGTGGCGGATCCCATTGACACATGGCGAAATATGGTGAATCCTCTTCGACACATGGCGAGCTTAGAAGAATCTCCATCGACATGTGGCGGATTTTGATGACATGTGGCGAAGGGCATTTTAGTAATTATTATCATTTATGTACCCTATAAATATAAAATTAATGTGTGAGGAGAAGGGACTTTTGGACTTTTTGGCCGATTGATGGCTTCTTCTTCTTGATTATCAACTGTAACCAGAGATATCAATAAAAACTCCAAGTCTCATTACCCGTGGATGTACGCTATTCACAGCCGAACCACGTTAAATCTCTTGTGGTAATGTCAATTTTTTCTATCTTAGACTATGATCTTTGGTTGTTTTTGCTGATGAGAATTTTGGCATAAACAGAAGAAGTAAGGAAAATTCTGCCATTTTCTTGAAAATAAGCATCACCAAGAAGAGTGATGTTATTAATGGAAACATAAGCTACAGAATGACTTGATAGAGAGAATGAAAATTAATGAACAAAAGAACGATTTTGAGAAACCCATTTTGTATCAAGAATAAAATTTTAAAGAAATCTTGATTTTTAATGGTTTCAACAGAAATACCTTTTACTGCCGATGTTTAATGGTTTAAACAGGATTACCTTCTTCTTGCAATGCCGGGAAGGCACCATTTTTCACAGAGCTGATGAGAGAGATAGATTAGTTTGAGAGAGAAAGTAAAAGTGAAACGAGCGAGAGCAACGAAAAGAAGTGGGAGAAAAGAGAGAACTACAGAAGTACTTGAAATAGGAAAAGTTCTGACACAACAGAACAGAAGCTCTCTGAATCGGTGTTCTACTCGCCCCAAAATCGTTTTTTGTAGCCTCATATTACATGGCATGGGCCCAGACTTGCCTCCTGAGTCCTGACAGTTCTGGCGCCGGTGAGTCTGCCCCCAAACAGACCCAGCCCAATCCCTCATTATACAACATGATAATCAAGCCTCACTTTCCATACCCTATCTATAGGGAAAGGGATTATAACCAACCAACACGCTTATACGGTAGGGGGATTCAAAGTCCCAACCTCACACTTGTGAGGCAAGATGAAAACCATACTACTACAGATTGAACTGTTAGAACACCGCTCGGTTGAACCTACAAGTATCGGTATGTCAAGCTTGTTGTTTTTGTTAGTTGACCAAAATTATACCTTGATTTATGACCTACTTAAAGTCAGTCTCGATCTAGGATTAGAGCATGTTAGTTGAATATCAGAAATCATTGAATACCTTCGAAGATTGAAGGATGAAGAATAGCGAAGACATCTACATGAACTTTATCAACAAAGGTATGTGAAGACCGACTATTCTATTTACTCATTATCTCTAGCATTTTATCTACTCAGACGATGTTGCATGTCTTTAGTATATGATGAAATACAAAGAATAAATTTCGAGTTCAAGCTTGTACTTGCAAAAATCTCGAAACATGAATTCCAGCATTGGATGTTTATAAGACTTATCGCATTTTAAGTTGAGGACAATTCTTATTGTTCAAAAAGTTATGTTTGCGAAAGAAGATCTTAAAAGCATCAATTTGCTTTAACGTTCACGAACTATGCTCAAAAATTGATGTTCTTGAACACCTAAGTGCACAAAAGTGCACGGACTAATTTTCTTGGTACACGAACTACGCACTTTCGGATATGTTCCTAGACACTCCAAACTTGTTCTTTTTCACGAACTAATTTATTATTTCGCGAACTAGGAACTTTTGTATATGTTCCTAAACACTTCAAATTTGCTCTTCTTCACGAACTGATTTATTGAGTTCTCGAACTATGCCATTTTGAGGTTTTTCCTGTACGATGTTAACATCTCATGTTCATAAACCAAATTTGTTAATTTGTGAGCTAGTATATTTTTCGGTGTTACTGAAATCCAACATAGCTTGATGGGTCACAGACCTTACTTGGTCTATGGTAAGCTAACTTTTGTGCCTAGTTCTTTAATCGACGAAAACGCGAGTGCACATTCTTCTTTGTGACTCAAGGAAAACTTCGTACATGCTTACACGGTTTTCATTCTTTGGAATTAGTTTATATTGAGAAGTTAAAGTTTGCTTGAGATCAAAGTAATTAGTAAACATGGAAACTAGTCCACAAACTTGCTTTATTCACAAGAAACAATTGTTTGAACTCTAAGCAATCTAGCATGTTTTATCGTTATAACAAGAGGACTCTCTGCAACTTAGAATCTCAAGTTTGGTACGCCTATATCCTAGTTGCTTCTAGAGTCGTCCTCTAAATACCTAGGTTTCTTTGTGAAACATAATTAAGTTAAGATTTTGAAGTTTTCACTAAGGGATTCGTGAATCCCGTTCAGACATTGATAGAAACTACAAAGTGTTCTTCATTTCAGACTTTGTAGTTCCACAAGATTGATATCTAAATTTGATTTAGATTGATCTTGTGAGGTAGAATCAATTAGGAATTTCTATAACTTTTGAAGAGAGTAATTTATCCTAACTATTGAGGTTTTCTTGATATCTTCTTTTTGCCTGAAGATCCCTCAAAGCAAACAGATTTCCATTATCTTGACTGAAACATACCTGAAGAAAATCAAATAAGCTTTTTGTTAGACGTAAAGAGCACGAATGAAGTACGTAGGGTCTTGCGACATCCAAGAGACTTAACAATTAAAACTGAATTTCTCGGAGGGTTGATTCGGTCTCAATTATATTCCATTATGAAATATGATAGTGGGCTAGTGTTTGTAGCGGCTTAATACAGTGTGGTGTTCAAACTGGATGATATCCCGGGATTTTACTACTAGATTGCAGGTTAACTCGTTAACAAAATTTATGGTATCTTGTATTATTTATTTTCCTCATTATATTGTTTTATATGTATAATTGAAACATCACAAGTAGTACGTTAATCAACCTAGATAATTTTTAGCTAGATGGTAAAGATCCTACAAGAGTCGTTCTTGTTGAATTCGTATCTTGAAATATAGATTACAAGACATTGTCTTGTTGGAATTCGGATCTTGAAGGTTCGGGTACATACTAGGTTGACCTTGATATACAATCAAGAACAAGGATATCATTACTAGAGATCGTAACGTATTGATTGTATAAGGATTTTCTAAACAAGTTCACGAACGAAAAATTTGGTGGTGTATTAGGTGTCCTCTTTTCTTAACCTTATTTTTCTCGGTGAATTTCGTTTTCGATCGATTAATGGTTCTTATTCCGATCTATTGTCCAATATCTATGGATTATATTCTAATAGTTTTTCCATTGATGATTTTAGGTCCACTCAATGTAGAAGTCAGTAAATTCAAAGTCAAGATTAACCTTAAATAATGGTTTTTGATTTGCATGTTTTCGAAATAAGCTCGAGTTCTACAAGAACCCAACATTCTTAATCCTTCAAAAATATTAAACATTTATCAATACCTGATGTGATAAAATATAGTGGTAAAAAGAGGTTTGATTCTCAAACTTGTGAAGGTTTAATTATAGACTTAATTTTAGTTAAAGAAAACAAAACAGAATAAAATCAAGATGACTTAAAAATATGGGAAAGAACTAGGATTCAGGATTCCACTTTTAACCAATAAATCAAGTGATAGTAATTTTAATCATGCAATTAAAACATTTTAATTTGATTCTAAAGCATTGCCAAAAATAGATCTTCAAAACAACAACTGTATAACACAAGCATGGAGCATCTAAGGACCTAATCCGAGCCATGCACCATCTAACGGAATCACAATTGCTTAATAAAAATCTTTTAAATCAATTTTCAATCAAGGCAATTAATCATAAATAAATTACATAAATAAATTAATTAAATACATACCACTTAATTATTAGAGAAAAAGCTTCCTCCGTCATCCCAGTGATGGTGATTAGCTCATTGTAGAGCAAATATGCTCAAAATAGTGTTTCATTGCTCAAAAAGTGTTTACAATGGATTAAAAGAAGTAACACATCCAAACAGAGACGTTTATAAGCGTTACAGAACAGGGTTCAGAGTGTTTCAAAAGGAAAAAGGCAACAGGAATTGAAGAAGAACTGCAACAGTATCAGCAACTTTTCTAGTGTGTTGCTTCTTCTTCTTCTTCGATGAACAGCAGCAGCAGTTGGCCGGACTTCTCTGTTTTGTTTCGGAGATTAATCTACGCTTCTCCCCTGCTTTCTCTTCACTTATCTTGGTATGTATAGGGTATAAAAACCCTAGGAAGTGTTCTAATCCCAATAGAAATCTTTAAAACTTATCCAAATCCTATTCTAAATCTCCACAGCGTGAATATCATTTTCCGGCTACAACTCGGATTTGAAGCAGTTTTTCCGGCTTTAATCTCTGTTTCTTCACGTGTTTAATCTTGTTTTCATCTCTACTTGCTTTTGGGTCAAATTAAAAGTCCAAAAATCCCAAGAATCACGTAAAACATGTTCACAGCAATCTTCTCTTCATGAAGCAAAATTTCCCGCCATTTTCGGTTTCAAAATTCAAAGAAGGGGTGCCCCCGATCCAAAATGTGGGTGCCTTTATCACTTTTCGAGCCAATTTTTCCGCAAATGTTTATTTCTCAAAAATACCTACAAAGACATAAAAAGATATAATAAGTGTAAAATCGAGTACTATCGAAGCAGATATTCGGACGCAATATATACACAAAAATGTGCCTATCAAATACCCCAAAACTTACTATTTTGCTAGTCCTCAAGCAAACTAATAAAATAAAATCCTAACTCACTTTCGCAGGAATCGCGACTATATTTAGCATATGCAGTAAGCCGTTAAACCTCTAGGTGTCCCTAGTGGACGAGTTTTGTCTCGTGAGGGTTTACAAGAGGTATACCCACAAAACCTTTACTCTAGATTTTAGCAACTCGTGAACGATTAAGGATAGACACTAAACAAGCTATTTAGTTGGCTTACTCAACTCTTCGGTTATGGGAATCATTACCCTATATTAGTCCAACTGCTGTACACGAGTGTTTACTCAAGCATACTAAAATTCATAAGACAACAGAGCTCTACTCAGATAATTGTTCAACCATAAGACTCAGAATCTATCCCAATTAATCACATGAAAAGATTTAGAAGATGGACATAGAAATATGAAGGTTGCACATGTTGACTAAGGTGAATGGTGTTTCCCATATTTGTCTGAAGGTCAGTGCCAGGATGAATCCTAATAGATTGAGATACATGGTCTTAAACCTAATATTAATATCGACTCAACTGGTATATACAAGGGTCCCAGCGATCGATTTATTGAAAATAAAACGATAAATATATTGACAACATGATTGGATCAACTTGAATCCAAGCGCATGGTTCTTATCAGCATCTTACGTGATAGTTCCCATGGATCCTGCGTTCCACGCTTGCTTAGGCGACGGAGACAGGGAGAACACACACATATTGCTATCAAAGTGTCAATATTGTTTTCTTTTGTTTTTTTTTTTTTAAAAGAAAAAGAAAACAAGAATCAGGCTTGATCTCAAACACTCTATTTCATCCTAGCGGCGATAACAATTTGATACTGGGCCCCACCAAATCACTTAGAGAAACACAAAATTGCAAAAATAAAAACAGAAAGTGATATGGTCGAGATAGACTCCGAGATGTGGTGACAACTATCATGTTATTTCTAACACCTGAACTCTGTCCTTTTATGAATAGACCATTTAAGTGGGCACACCAATTCCTATATAAAAAGAACTAAGTTTCTATCTACCTAGAATGGTTAGTGTCACCCTGAAGTGTTCACAAGCTTCTAAATTCTAGAGCTTTATTATTTAACAAAAAAGTTTTTCCCTTACCCCCAAGCTTAAATCAAACAGTGTCCTCAATGTTTCTAAATATGAATGATTAAAAATATGAACAAGGAGAATCTGTTACCACTTCACGAAAAGGAGTTAAGGAAAGATATTACCGTGTTGCATGAGCATGGGTTACCTCCCAAGAAGTGCTAAGTTTAAATTCTTCAGCCAGACTAGGAAAGAATTAGTCACCTCATTAAATCATATAGCAATAGTCGGAACAACTGTGGGTCATCTGAATCAAATAATGCTATCACAAATAAGAGGAAACAACAACAGGCCAAGAAAATGAACAAACCGAGCACACCCTTATCTAGTTTTCTGTTTACAACAACTACTTCTAGTTGTGGTTCAGGTTCTATAGAAGGGTATTGATAAACTATTTCCATAGGCTTGATTACCTTGTAGGAAGAATCAACAAGATCAGGTTGTAGAGTCTGTAAAAACTCAACTAAGAACTTAGAAGCGCATAATAATAACCTGAATAATTGTGGATCTTCAGAGTCAATCAGATATGACTCACATAATTGACTATAATGAAGGTGGTCATTCTTAAACAAATGTGTCGATTCAAATTTCCTAAAGTAATTAGGCTCAGTCTCAAAACTTAATAACGGACACATTTGAAATTCTAACGTTCCCACATATGGACGAAAATATTTTGGTGGGAAAACAAAGTCAATCTGGGTATTGTTGTCTGGGTAAACCAGATCGACCATAGGATGGGTTTCTAAAAACTGAACTTCTTTCTGGAAGTCAACATGCTCAGGGACTCTAGTTTGAAGATGATCTTGTAAAATGGTAGAGGTACATATGTCAAGTCCCAAGTTAGGAACCTTTCTAAGAGTTAATGGTAAAGCACATGGAGAATGATAGTCACCCCCAAACATAGAGTTTGCAGTGTCTCTAGATAGACTCATTACACTTTCCCTATTTTCTAGATCGTCCGGTTCCCGAAAATTGTCAATTTCTTCTTCTAAATGATGATTAGATAGACATTCCTATAATGTATCTTCTAACAAGGTGTTTGGTAATGACTCCTGAACTACCGTTTCTATCATGTTTACCTCCTCAATGTACGTGTCACCTAACTCAGAAGATTGCTTAATATGGAAAATATTAAGTTCAATAGTCATATTACCAAAAGACAAATTCATAATACCAGTTCACAGTTAATGATCGCATTAGATGTAGCTAAAAACGGGCGACCTAATATCACAGGTATCTGACTTTCTGGGTCACGGACAGGTTGAGTGTCAAGGATAATAAAATCTACTGGGTAAATAAACTTATCGACCTCAATAAGAACATCCTCTATGATACCACGGGGAATTTTCACAGACCTATCAGCTAATAGTAATGTTATCTGAGTAGGTATCAACTCTCCAAGTCCTAACTGAAGGTACACATGGTACGGAAGTAAGTTCACACTGGCTCCTAAGTCAAGTAAGGCTTTCTCAACACGGTAGTTACCTATTGTACATGAAATGGTTGAGGACCATGGGTCTTTGTACTTAGGAGTTGTAGTATTCTGAAGAATTGAACTCACATGACTAGCTAAAAAGGCTTTCTTTGGTACACTAAGCTTTCGCTTTCGCGTACAAATATCCTTAAGAAACTTGGAATAAGCAGGAATCTGCCTAATTGCATCTAATAATGGAAGGTTGATCGTGACTTGCTTAAAAACCTCCAATATGTTATTAAAGTTGGATTCCTTCTTAGTGGGTGCTAACAACTGTGGGAATGGGGCTCTGGGCACAAAGTCTGGCTTATGAGGAGATGCCTCAGGCTCTTCAGAGACTTTATCAGTCTCCTTAGCTATTGGATCAGGGTGAACTACAGTGTGTTCACTATCAGGCCTAGGTACCTTGTTGTCTAACACCTTACCATTCCTAAGGGTGCTAATTACATTCACGTGACTTGATGATTTCTCACCGGAAGATATTTCATTAACTCCTCTAGGATTGGGTTGGGTTGACTAGGGAACCTACCTTTTTCTATTTCTCTCAGAGATTCGGCAATCTGACTAACCTGGGTTTCTAAATTCGAAATAGCCTGACTATTCGCCTGAATAATCTTTTGATTTTCTCGTAAACTCTGGTTGATAGACTGCTGGAAATCTTTAGTATTCTGAGTCAATGAGGCAACAGACTCAGCTAAACTCATTATCGTCTTATCTAGCGGACTCTGAAATTGTGTTGGTCCAGCATAACCAAAACCTAGGGAAACCTTAGAATTACTAGACTGACCTTGACTCTGGCTCTTGGACCAAGAAAGGTTAGGATGGTTTCTCCAACCAGGGTTATAGGTTTCTGAATAAGGGTCGAACTTCTGACGATTATCAAACCTAGTGTTATTATAAAGAGCATGGGCTTGCTCTTCAACAGTCTGTCCTTCCCAAAATGGATTGGGCTCAATACTACTAGATTGACTCAGTTCTAAAGCTTCTAACCTTTTAGATATAGCCGTAATTTTGGCATCCGATTCAAAAGATCCTTCTACCCTATCAACATTCCCTCTACTTAGAAGAATTGTTCTCTGGGGCTCCCTACAAATTTCCCACTGTTGGGTTTTTCGGTGATTTCATTCAAAAATGTCATCGCACCATCGACAGTTTTATTTTCAAACCCACCTTTGCATAAAGACTCAACCATGGTTGTTGTCGAATAATCTAAATCCTCGTAAAGGATTTGAACAAGCCTTACTTTTTCTAAACCATGATGAGGACATTGGGATAGTAAGTCATTAAACCTTTCTAAATACCTATATAAAGATTCTCCCTCTAATTGAGCGAATGTACAAATCTGATGTCTAATGGATGATGTTTTGTGCCTAGGGAAAAACTTCTGGAGAAAGACAGACGTAAGTTGTTCATAGGTTTCAATTGACTCAGAAGTCAAACTATATAGCCAAGATTTGGCTTTATCTCTTAGGGAAAAAGGAAACAATCTAAGTTTTAATGATTCATCATCTAGGTCCTTAATCCTGAGGGTACTACATATTTCCTCAAAATCCCTAACATGGAAATAGGGGTTTTCATTTTCTTTCCCTAAGAAGATTGGGAGCATCTGTATGGTCCCAGGTTTCAACTCATAGTTTGCTTCAGTATCAGCTAACTTGATACATGATGGACGAGAACTCCTAGTCGGGTTCAACAAAGCTTTTAAAGTTGCCATTGTTGGCGTTATCAAAGAACTAGAAGTAACTGCTTCACACAAAGTCAAGTTTTCACAGTCAAAGACAAGGCTCTCAAAAGAAGAGTCTTCGAGGTTCTCGTTTCCAGGGACAGAACTACTAGGCTTGTCACTAATTAAGCGACCTAAAGCGTCTCTTCTCCAAGTCTGCTTGAAGAGCGGTCTTGGCATACACTAAATAAAAACTAAAAATAAATAAATCCTAAACGGAAGGAAATCCTAACAATCACTAGCAAGGATGACTCCACCAAATCAAACCTATTAAATCTAGCAAACAAAAAGCATGATGGCTCCACTTAGATTGTTTCTAGACCAGCTTTTATTCTTTCGAAAGGAAACTAGTTACAATTTTAGCAAACCTCTTAGAGCGATCCGAATTAGATTAAGTCGAAGAGAAACAGGATAAGCTCTAAGGAGCTTTGATAACCCTGTCTCTTTGGCACTTTTCCCTGGGTTACAAGGCGGCTCTAATCAACTTAAAATAATCTTCCTGAACTTCGAGTTAGGCTAATAAAGTAACCAGTACAGTCCTTTTGAACGATTTTCCAATAAGCTCGATACCCTATAGGTGTCTTTCTAGTCAAAATTTTAAGGTTTTAGGTTCGCGTTTGGTAACGTGTTCCTAAAGCGGGCAAGAAGGAAACTGTGATGAAATCCGAGTCCTTATCTTGTATGGCCAGTTCTTGCTCTTTACTAGAAAAGTAAGTCCGTTTTCAATTCCTCAACATATATGCATACGAAGGAATACAGTAAACCCACTTGCAGGGGATTCGTGGGTTGATCGAGTCTTACCTCCCGTACCAGACTGGGGGTGAATCAGTTGTAGTCGACTCGGGCCACCGACTTCTGTGTCAGTGTGCGAACCCAAGGGGCCGAGACAATATCGTAATTGTCGTCCTTCCTTGTAGCAGTTTATATTTAATAATACCCTTCCGTAGGGTTTAAAAATAAATAAAGTGTTCAAAGTCCCAAAAATAATGTCCAAAAAGTGTCCAAAATAAAAGAAAAATTACATAAATAATACAAATTCCTAATACAATTTTCTAAAAAAACAAATAAAATAAAATCTAATTAATAAAAATCTTCGTCTTCTTTTTCGTTCTTTAAGCTTTATCTTTTAACTCCAAGTTTTTAGCTTTAATTCCAAATCTTTGGCGTACTTTCTTTTCGATCCAAAATCCAACATGTAGCAAAAAGAGAAATACCAAAAGAAACGTAATAGAACAAAGTAAAATAATAAAACTAAAAATAAAAACCTAAAAATAAATCTAAAATCCTAAACCTAAAAACAAGTCCGCGTCGGCGGCGCCAAAAATTGATGTGATAAAATATAGTGGTAAAAAGAGGTTCGATTCTCAAACTTGTGAAGGTTTAATTATAGACTTAATTTTAGTTAAAGAAAACAAAACAGAATAAAATCAAGATGACTTAAAAATATGGGAAAGAACTAGAATTCAGGATTCCACATTTAACCAATAAATCAAGTGATAGTAATTTTAATCATGCAATTAAAACATTTTAATTTGATTCTAAAGCATTGCCAAAAATAGATTTTCAAAACAACAACTGTATAACACAAGCATGGAGCATCTAGAGACCTAATCCGAGGCATGCACCATCTAACGGAATCACAATTGCTTAATAAAAATCTTTTAAATCAATTTTCAATCAAGGCAATTAATCATAAATAAATTGCATAAATAAATTAATTAAATACATACCACTTAATTATTAGAGAAAAAGCTTCCTCCGTCATCCCAGTGATGGTGATTAGCTCATTGTAGAGAAAATATGCTCAAAATAGTCTTTCATTGCTCAAAAAGTGTTTACAATGGCTTAAAAGAAGTAAAACAGCCAAACAGAGACGTTTATAAGCGTTACAGAACAGGGTTCAGAGTGTTTCAGAAGGCAAAAGGCAACAGGAATTGAAGAAGAACTGCAACAGTATCAGCAACTTTTCTAGTGTGTTGCTTCATCTTCTTCTTCGATGAACAACAGCAGCAGTTGGCCGGACTTCTCTGTTTTGTTTCGGAGATTAATCTACGCTTCTCCCCTGCTTTCTCTTCACTTATCTTGGTATTTATAGGGTATAAAAATCCTAGGAAGTGTTCTAATCCCAATAGAAATCTTTAAAACTTATCCAAATCCTATTCTAAATCTCCACAGCGTGAATATCATTTTCCGGCTACAACTCGGATTTGAAGCAGTTTTTCCGGCTTTAATCTCTGTTTCTTTACGTGTTTAATCTTGTTTTCATCTCTACTTGCTTTTGGGTCAAATTAAAAGTCCAAAAATCCCAAGAATCACGTAAAACATGTTCACAGAGACATAAAAAGATATAATAAGTGTAAAATCGAGTACTATCGAAGCAGATATTCGGGCGCAATATAGACACAAAAATGTGCCTATCAAAAATAAGCTCGAGTTCTACAAGAACCCAACATTCTTAATCCTTCAAAAATATTAAACATTTATCAATACCTCTATCCATCACCTCATATCAACATCAACAAACTACTGGTCGGTTGTCATCCAAGTAAAACTATTTTAAGTTCTTTCACTTCATAAATATGGATTAAGGTATAGTAGCAAGAATAAGTTCGTTCCTCGTGGAGGTATGGGTTGTTATTCGTATTTTAAAACTTATGTAACAAGGGGGATTTTGTGATTTAAGACTAAAGTAATTAAACTAATTATACTAGCAAAGATTGAATAAAGAGAATCAATAGGTTGAGAATACTAGTTAAGGGTTCATCTTCAATCATAAGACATGCACTTTAACTAATAACTAGAGATGTCACTTAATCATTCATTATCAATAGCCCTGGAACACCCCATCGAGAGCATACTCTGGTAAATTCCTTATGTCATCGCATACCATAACGATGATTATACAAATACTACTTAAAGAACAACCCAATGCAACGTGTTATTAAGTTTAATCATCCAAGAACGTTAATTTAAATGAATTAGGTTAACCAATGCAATAAAAGTACTACGAGTAATCTATTTAACATAGGTCGAGCTTATACATGCAATCAGACGAAGGTTTTAAATACAATCAGTAATCACATTATGCTACTTATGACAAGGTTCATCAATAATTTTGTATCTCAAAACCCTAATCTAGTTATAGATATGCATTTATGGTTATTTAGTCGCACTCCTAAACAAACATTCACACAATCATACATCACGATAATAATCAATAGAATAAGAACGATAATGATGATATTAAGATGACAAAACTAATGTATTAATCAAATAGCATGTTTTTGATAACCGACTACATCTTTAACCAATATGAAAGGTTTAGTTCATCATGGACTTCTCAAAATCCATGAAAAATGTAGAAGAAAACAAGTAAAGTAAACCCTAGAAATCGTGATCTTCAATTGAAACTCCAAGCCCTAGATCCTTGTTATCCTTGTTGTAAAGTATATTGTATCCCTTCTAAGAGTTTAAGAAGTCTTATTATATAGTTCCCATAAAATCTAGGCTTAGAATCCTACCGGGACTTGGTTTTCCTCATTTTAGAAGCCAAAACGCGTCCAAATACGTCTAGGGTTCGGATGGCAACTCTGGAAACCTTCCCAACTGAACATGGTAAGTTAATATTACCTAGACTAAGTCATATGTCCATCTAGGGAGAGTTCTTTTCCGAACCTTTCTCTAGACTCCTTGTTTCATCGTCGAAATTCACTTAAAAGTTAGGATAGCTTCTTTGGAACTTCTCTTAGCCAACCATCTCTATGTAAATTATGTCCAAAACTCATTTTTAAGTTCGGCTAGGACCATTGAATCATCTCCTAACCAAACAACTCTCTGTAAACTCTTCCAAAATATGGATTTTTAATCTCTAAGTTTGTCTAGCAAGTTTCCAGTCGAACCCTTCTATGTAAATTTAAATCTTCCAAGCTTGTTTTTCCTATAACTTCTTCTCCGATGTCGAAATGAGCTCATTCTTTTTTCTTTGGATTTGTCTTTCAATTCCCTTCAAGATAGAGTGAATAAACCTTGGATTTTAATGAGTTCCATGAGGTCCTTATTCTGGCTTCAATTGTAGCACTTGACTTCCTTGTTCATTGTATGTCGTAATAAACTCATTTCTTCTTCTTTGATTGAATCCACTGTAAAACTTCTAAGAAACTAAAAGAAAAGAAAGGAAAAAAACATAATGATATAAAAACTAACAAGAAAGCAATGGATTAGAGTACCAAACTAGTGCAAATAATGCACCTATCAACTATCTTCTCCATTGATTTTCTGACAAAATTATAACCCAATATTCTTACCAAAGTAGTTAATATCGCGTATAAGACTTGTATCGGCTGGGTCCCATACACCTACACAAAATAGTGTATCGTTTTTTTATCGGAACATATAATTAACTTTAGAATTTCAAATATTGTTAAGATCACTATAGTACCTTGCATTATAAGAATTTAATACCTATACAAAAGACTAGACGACCACTTGGCCGACCAAAATATATTATCAAACTAAATTATTGTTAATGTTTCAAATAGTAAAATTGAATGGCTAGACCAATGGAACGAGGGATTAGGCTAATTCATATACATACCATAAATATGTTTCAAAAACAAAAAGATTACACCATAAAAAAAATTGTCCAAATTTGGTATATTATAAGACATCAAAGTCATTCCACTTTTTGAAAATTAGATACAAGTTAAACAAGTGTGGTGT
This sequence comes from Papaver californicum, assembly GCA_023531435.1. Taxonomy (NCBI): domain Eukaryota; kingdom Viridiplantae; phylum Streptophyta; class Magnoliopsida; order Ranunculales; family Papaveraceae; genus Papaver; species Papaver californicum. The sequence continues at coordinate 7,065,083 of JAJJMC010025396.1, read as the reverse complement.
AAAATATGTAGATAAGCTTTAATACCATAAGGATAATATAGTAATTATAATTAACTTTATATAAAATCAAAACATCAAAAGAAACATAAATTTTGTGTAGGTCATTTTTCTTATTACATTTATCCACAAAAAAGAAAAAAAAATCTTCATTCATCCTCCTTCGTATTTTTCTCTCTATCGTATTGTATATATCTTGATATATCGGTATGCATCACCCGTATCGCCCGATTTTATCGGAAGTTTCTGTATCTGCAATATTTTTGGTATCGTATAGGTCCACATGAAATGCCCGATATATCAAAATAATATTATTCGGTACAACCGATATTGACAACTTTGATTCTTACAACTCGAGAACCAAACTCAAAATCTTCTTAATCCTTTCCACTCGTCATCAAATCATATGGCATCAGATTAATCACCTTCCCTATATTTTCGCTCAGACTCTTATATGATGCAGCGTATATTATCGAAAAGAAAGAAAAAGACGTTTTGTTCACCTTCTAAATATTCCTAGGAATACCGATGTTTTTTATCTGCCGCATCCTTATACCTCTCATTAGCTCGAAGCAAATTTTCTTTTGCCACCTTGTGAACCTGTTGCAACTATTGGATACGTTCCTCAGATCGAAGTGCAATTCTCTTCAGATCAGGAACAGGTGCTAAATATACCGTGTTCGTGGATTATAGCCATAAATAACCTCAAACAGACTCATTCCCAGACTACGGTTTACTGGACGATCAATTAAATGCAAATTCAACTTGGAAGAGTTTCTGATCCCAACTCTTCAGATTTTCTCCAACCATACACCATAATATATCACCCAACGATCGATTCACAACTTCTGTCTGGCCATCACTCTGAGGATGATAAGCACTAATGAAGTTAAGCCTTTTATTAGCTAATTTCCATAAAGTTTTCCAGAAATAACTAAGGAATCTTGTGTCTCGATCACTAATAATTAAAAATGGCAATCCATGTAGACGATATACTTCACGAAAGAACAATTCATCTACCTTCAGTGTATTAGTAGTCTTCTTGCAAGCAATAAAACGAGACATTTTAGAAAAACGGTCAGCAACTACAAATAATGAATCATGTCCGCTCTGAGTTCGAGGTAAACCCAACACGAAATCCATGCTCAAATCTGTCCACGGTTGACTTGGAACTTTCAATGGAATATACAACCCTGCATTAGTTGCCTTTTCTTTTGAAACTTGACAGATTCGATATTTATCCACGAATCTAACAACTTCACGTCTCATTGTTGTCTAGTAATTAATATGACTTCAAAATAACTTATAGAGTCTTATCCCTTCCCATGTGCCCCTCGTCATGTAACTCCTTAATAATCTTCAATCGGAGTTTAGAATAAGGAATACACAATTGGTTACCTTTGAAGAAAAATCCTTCATGCATAAGGTAATCACTTCGTTTTCCTGAACTGATATCATCCACAATCTCCGCAAACTTTGGATAGGTTAGAATATGGTAAGAATATGAATCAATATCTATTACCTCAGTTCGCATGGTGTTGAGTATCATAATCCTTCGTCTTAAGGCATCTGCAACTTGATTATACGACCCAACTTTGTGCTTCAGTACAAAAGTGAACTCTTGCAAATAACCATCCCACTTACATTGTCTAGAAGAAAGCTTCTCTTGACTGTTGATGTGCTTCAAAGAATCATGATCACAAAACATAATGAACTCGTTATGAATTAGATAGTAACGCCAATGTTTTAAGGCTTGAACTATAGCATAAAATTCCACATCATAAGTACTATAGTTGATCTTAGCACCATTCAACTTCTCACTGAAATAAGGTGCAGGTCGTCCTTCCTGACTCAAAATGGCTCCAATTTCCACCTTTGATGCATCACAATGTAGTTCAAACGGATTGCTGAAATCAGGTTATACCAACAGTGGTACAATTATCATCTTTGGCTTGACAGCTTCAAAGGATTCGTCAGCTTCCTCAGACCATAAAAACTTTCCTCCTTTCATGAATTCAGTAATGCATGCCATAATAGTGCTGAACTGGGGAATAAAACGCCGGTAAAAAAAATGAAACCATGGAAACTCCTCACTTCGTGTAACGTAGTAGGTGTAGTCCAATTTCCCTTGTCTTCAACCTTGGACTCATCTACCTTGACTCCATCCTTGGTCACAATATAACCGAGAAATAGAACTTGATTTTTCATGAATGAACACTTTTTGATGGCCGCAAATAATTTCTCCATGCGTAGAACTGAGACTACTTCTCGAAGATGTTGAACATGCAAGTCCATGTTAGCACTATAAAGAAGATTACCATCGAAATAAACAACCACAAAAGTACCGATAAAGGTTCTGAGTACTTGATTCATGATATGCATGAATGTACTTAGCGCATTGGTCAACCCGAATGGCATAACCATCCACTCATATAATCCTTCTTGAGTTTTGAAAGCAGTCTTCCACTTATCACCTTCACGAATTCTTATCTGATGGTATCGACTCTTCAAGTCGAGTTTGCTAAACACCTTTGCTCTACACAACTGATCTAACAAGTCATCCAATCTAGGAATTGGAAAATGGTATTTGACTGCAATTTTGTCTATGGCTTGACTGTCAACACACATCCTCCACGTTCCATCTTTCTTTGGAATCAGCAAGGATGATACTGCACAAGGACTTAGACTCTGTAGGATCAATCCTTTCTGTAGCAACTTTTCCACTTGAGGACGAAGTTCTTCATGCTCCTTAGGACCAATTCTGTAATGCGTTTTATTTGGAGGACTTGATCTAGGAACGAGATCAATACGATGCTGAATATCCCGGAGAAGTGGTAGCTTAATAGGAAATTCGTAAGGAAAAACATCCATAAATTCCTTAATTAAAGGTTGAGCTGCAATGGGGATACTACTTTCATCCTTTTGTTCTTCTTTGCCAATCAACACATACAATTTACATGCATCTTCTACCTCATCTTTAAACTGCTTAAATGACAAGAATTGGTAGTTTCTCCAAGAGATGGTATAGGTGCAAATCTCTTTACTAGGTACAAGTATTATACGTACGTCGTTCCATGAAAAGCTGTAAGTATTCTTATACCCGTCATGACTACTTTTCCTGTCAAACTCTCATGGACGACCCAACAACAAGTGAAAAGCATCCATACTAGTCATGTCACACCATATTTTATCTTTAAATTTGTTACCAATTGAATAACAAATCAAGCAACGTTTGTTTACTTTTACCTCATTCCCTTTCTTAAGACAAGAAAACTTGTATAGATGTGGATGTGCCTTGGTTTCCATTTTGAATCTTTTTACGAACTCTTCATCAACAATATTCTTACAACTTCCCGGATCAATAACTAGACAACAAAATTTTCATTCGATCATACATGTATACTTGAATATATTGTTACGCAACCAGCTGCCACCCTCATCTTTACGTGGAGTGAGCCAACTTCTTCTTACCATAAATTTCACTCATTTATCTTCAGCAACTACTTCATCGATAGTTCAGAAGAATCCTCAGGATCATCCTCATAAACAGTTACACATGCATATTTTTCATGGTCGTTCGCAATGAGAAAGACCTTGGTTGTTCGTTCTACTTTGTCACAGTCACTGGCTTTGTACCCAGATTCTCCGCACTTATTACACTTTCCTCCAAAAGTGTTAATTTGAGGTTTTATTTGGTGTAGACGAAAAATTAATTTTACTAGCAGTACTAGGTGTTGAAGTACTATGGTTACTTGTTGGAGTGCTGACACATTGATACCCCAATTTGAGATTCTACGCCCTACTTGTTTCGTTATATGCCTTGCTTTATGATGTGCATCTAAAATAGAGCAACAATCAAACATGTTGAGTGTATCCTGATATTGTTGAGGAAGACCACCTACATAACGAGCAACATAGTTGCTACCATTTGTGTTGTTGCCACCACGAAGTAGCCATACCACGAAACATAGTTGCAACGAAACTCGTTTGTTATCTGGTATTTCTTTAAATTTGAATACTTTCTCAACCGTATTCAACCAAGAGAGAATCTCTTCCGGTCCCAAACAACCATAAAATTCTGGATCTCTCCTTTTATTCCTGCCTTCCAGCGATCAAAATCTTCTCGTTGAATTGTTCTACCTTTGCGATGTTGATAGACACATATTTGTGTCTTTATTAGTCCCAAATATATATATTGTTAGTATTTATTTTGTACTAATTTGTGTATTTAATGTGTGTAGGTATTTTTGGAAAAAAATTGGCTCGAAAATAAGTGTTAAAAACACCCATAAAAATTACTAAAGGCACCCCATATTTTGATAAGGGCACCCAAATTACTAAAGGCATATCTTATATAAAGGCACCCACCTCATATTTCAAATTCAAAAGAGTTTGTTTTTGGAGGGAATTTTATTTCTATTGATCTGTGAAGACTTTGACGTATTTGGTTGGAGATTTTGGTGGTTTTATGACAAGATATATTCTTGCCTAATATTTTGGAGTTTAAGAAGTGTGGGAGACTCGATCGAAACCATGCAAACCTCTTGAAATAAGTTGTTGCGTTAATTATGGGAAGAATATATCTCGGTTTTCTTTCTAAGGAATATTTGATAACCAGGCAACAACAAACATCACCGAGATTTTGTCTTAAAATCAGAAAAATCAGGTTCATCTCGTGAAAAAAAGAAGAAGAAAAGACTATACTCAAGAAAAGTCGCAGATATTGTGGCTAATTCATTTGAAGTTTACATCTCCAAGAAACAGTCGTATTTCTAACAACTGCTTCTGCAACGTACATTTTGAATCTGAAACACTTTTTTTGTAACAGTGAATATTGCAACACTTAAAACGTTGCAGTTTTCCTGATTTATTATTTATTGTTTATTTTCTTCTTCTCAAGCACTTTTGAGCTATGTACGTATCTTTTGAGAGTGTTTTGGGCATGATGAGCTAAACCCCATCACTGGGACAATGGAGGAAGCTATTTTTCACACTTGTTTGGTAACTATATTCGATTCTTATGACTTTTTGCATTTATTTTAACTGTTTCATGATTTTTCTTAATTGGTTGTCATTTAATTTGATGGGTCATGCTTAGCTAAAGTGTTTTGATGGTCCATTCTTAGGATTTTTACAATCAATTTTTCAAAAATCTACTTTTGGCAAATAAAAGGAGTCCATAAAAGAGCTTAAATGGTTAAAAATCAATATTTGTACCACATGAATGTGAAAATCGATGGAATTCTGAGTCCCAGTCCCTTGTAATTTTGTCATTATCTTTTATTCATTTTCTAGTCTAAATTAGAAGTAAGTCTAAAATCAGTCTTCACAAGTCCGAGCGAACGATACTTCATTTACCACAACTACAAAACTATCAGATGTCCTCTAGCAAAAGGGTTGACATTAACATCTTCTTCTTCTTCATGCTGAAGGTTATATCGAACCAGCAAATTTTGAACGTCTTCAATAAATTCTTCTTTAGATCTCCATGGAATAAAATCTTCAGGACTTCCTCATCGGCCTCGACCATGACCGAATTCTACTCTTGGTGGTATCTTATCAACCCTAGAATCGACTTTCCTCTGGTACTAACTGATGCAGCGGATATTATAGAAAAGAAAGAAAATAGATATTTTTTTCAGACTTCTAAATATTCCTTGGAATACCAACTATGAACAGTTATAATTGTTTAGACTTCGGTTTCCCGACTATAAATAATAATCAATTGTTAAACTTGAACAAGTTTTTAAAAAATAATTTTATTAATCAAATTCAACTGAGTAGAACAATAACTTCAAGACTCTTAAATAGACTTTGGGAAAAATCCTAACTTGTGCAGCAAGAAAGGAGGAAAAAACCTAATAAACCAACTCAAAACCCTAATTTGTTATTTTGGCAAATTTTGGTCGACCTAAAATAATAAAAGTACGCATAAAATAAAGCAATTTCCGGCAAACGTCTACCCGATCGAACTCTGAACGAAGAAGTTACTAATAAAATAAAAACTTTCTTAAAATAGCAAAAATGTCTGTTTGAAGCCCTAAACGATAGGATTTGGCTAAATTATGGCGACCATGTGTCAACATGTCTTGATCATTGTCCCGTTTCCAATCAAAATGGATCCCTCTTGAGCTAAATTACGACACTCGAGTTTTTATCCTCCAAATAGGCTATAACTTGCTCATCTGCATCATTCTCCCGGGGTTGAGAGAAATTCGCCCTCGAATTTTCTTGGTCATCATTAGAGTTATCACCATTATACGACACCAAGTTTTTGATATTAAAAACATCAGAAGTAGGGATGTGACTTGGAAGCTTTAACTTGTAGGCATTAGAATTAAGCTTCGCGACAATTTCCAAGGGACCAATCTTGCGCGCCTTTAATTTTTTATACTCGCCTACTGGGAAATGATCCTTTGTAAACATTTTCTACACGAAATCCCTTACTTTAAAATCTACAACTCTGCGTTTTTTATCTGCCTCCTCGTTATACCTCTCATTAGCTCGAAACAATTGTTCTTCAGCCAACTTGTGAACCTGTTGCAACTGTTGGATACGTTCCTCATCTCGAACTTCAATTCTCTTCAGATCAGGAACAAGTGCTAAATCTGTGGTGCTCGTGGATTGTATCCCCAAACAACCTCGAACGGACTCATAGCCAGACTACAGTTTACTGAACGATCGATTAAATGCAAATTCAACTTGGAAGAATTTATATCCCAATTCTTCATATTTTCTCCAACCATACACCGTAGTATATCACCCAATCAACGATTCACAACTTTTGTTATCCCATCACTCTGTGGATGATACGCACTACTGAAGTTAAGCCTTGTATTAGATAATTTCCACAAAGTTTTCCAGAAATAACTAAGGAAACTTGTGTCTCGATCACTAACAATTGAACATGGCAATCCATGTAGACGATATACTTCATGAAAGAACAATTCCTCTACCTTCAATGAATTAGTAGTCTTCTTGCAATCAATAAAATGAGGCATTTTTAAAAAACAGTCAACAACAACAAATACTGAATCATATCCCCTCTGAGTTCGAGGTAAACCCAACATGAAATCCATGCTCAAATCTGTCCAGGGTTGACTTGGAACTTTCAATGGCATATACAATCTCATCCTTTTCAATAGGAGAATGATCATTATTATGATCCGGAGTTGGAATAATTTTATCATTGTTGTATAGACTTTCAGAAGGTTCATCATCTTCAGCATCGATTATATTCTTATTATTAACCGTGGAAAAATCAGAATTATTTTGGCTTTGAGTCCAAATTTTTTCCTTCGTCATCTCTTCTTTAAGTTGGCATATGTGATTCTGCAGGACTTCCATAGTCCCTCGAAGTTCTTGGAGTGTATCTACAGTCTTTTAATTCCGATGCTCAAAATTTTCAAACAATTGAGTACTGCTAGCTTCTAAGTTAGGATATCTTACCCCTTCACTTACTAAAATATCTCTAGCACAAATTTCCTCCCTTTGAATGGTGAATGATCATGAATACGATCGGAAATCGGGTCAAAAATACTATAGTTAGGTTCGGTTGATGAAACCCTCTCTAAAATTGATTCCATATGTGCCATATAACATCAAAATTCATCTGCCAAACTAGAAGAAACATGATTAGTAGCATAACTATCCTCTCATCCTTGTGATCGTTCACGTACATACCCGTCATAAGGTTGTGATATGTATGAGAATAATCGTAAGGTTCCGTAGGATATTGATTGTAACCAAAGAATTTGTTTTAATTATACCCTTGTTATGGTTGGTAGTTCTCAAAACTGAGATTGAAAACAATACTGCTTATCACTATTATGTGTTTGATCTTGTGCACCGTACATGTTATTTTCGTAAGGAAGCATGACGAATCAAAAGAAAAAATCTAAAAAAAATTAAAAACCTAAAACAAACTTGACTAAAACTGATACTTACAACCTATTTTTAGAATTTACCTCCCTCTATTTGACGAGAGTTGAACACCTTCAACACGTTGTTAACACCACGAAAACCTAAAAACCTGAAAAACACTAAAGAAAAACGTTTAAGTAATATAAACTACTAAACCAATCTAAAACAAATAACAAATCAATTAGGAACTACTTCCCAGCAGCGGCACCAAAATTTGATGCGTGTCCTAAGTGCAATAAATCACTCAAGATATTTCTCACTAATTAACTAGTAATATAGCAATTGTAAGGACCGTTCCCACGAAGAGCTGTGTAATGATAGGTTATTTAGATTAGCAAAACTAAAAATAAAGTAAAAGACAAAGGGGAGTTGGTTGTAATTTGACTAAAAAGATAATAAACAAAAATAAAAAATATGATTAGGGAGTCCTTTGTCGTTACCAAACGTTGACTGAACCAATATACTTATCTATCTTTCGTCAGAATCATTCATCACCAACCGTAGAATAGCAGCTAGATCAGTGTTATCCCCAAAAATCAATACTATTATTAAATTGATCAATAGATTAATCCAATTTTACACTTGAACAATCTAGAAATCAATCATAAACCCTAGATATAGTTAAAACAAACGATAATCATTAAAACTCCAAATAAACTTGTATTACTAATAAAGTTTAACGCTTGGAACATTGAATTCATCCTTAATCAACAAAATTTTTAGCTACTCATATTACAAAGAAGAATGATTTCCCCCTAAAGGGGTAAACTCTAGGTTTAAGATGTAGAAATGTAGTATGAGAGGTAGGAGGTTGTAGAATATATAAAGATTGTAAAAAAGATATCTTGTTTGAGCCTTAAATGTCTTCTTTTATAGCCTTCAAAGCTTGGCCCTCAAGTTTCCCTCTCCTTCTAGGGTTTATAATCCCATTGGAACTAAGTTTCCCTTGTTTGGAAGTCAAAACGCGTCAAAAGGGACCCAATAACTTTGTCTCAGTCGGCATAGATGATTTCCAAAGAACAATGCCGATTCTAGGGGTCCAAATATCTCAAATTTATGATCCAAAACTTGCTCCAGTCGGCATAGATGAATTCCCATTAATTGTGCCGACTCAAGGGGTCAAAATGCACATTTTCTGCCCGAAATAGTGGTTCAGTCGGCATAGTTATTAACTGTGCCGACTGGAAGTCTGTAGACGACTTTTCTTTGTCTCAACTGTTTTGCCCATAACTTCTTCGTCCGAGCTCGTAATGACCTCATTCTTTTTGCATTCACTTTGTATTATCGTTCTCTTAAAGATGGTATTAAGAACTCATGGATTTGGATGAGTATAATTTAGTCTTTGTCCCTTCTCCATTGGTAGACTTCAATTCCGTGTTCCTTTTAAGCACTTTGTAGCTCCTTTTTGGATGATTCACCTAATATGACACATAAGATAGAAAAAAAGAGTAATAACAAGTAATATGCAAGAATTATAGGTAAAACAAGTATGGATTTGACTCTAGAAACATGTGAATTATGCACTTATCACAGTACAAAAGTGAACTCTTACAAATAACCAGTCCACTTACCATGTCTAGAAGAAAGCTTCTCTTGACTGTTGATGTGCTTCAAAGAATCATGATCAGAAAAAATAATAAACTCGTTATGAATTGGATAGTGACGTTAATGCTTTAAGGATTGAACTATAGCATAAAACTCCACATCATAAGTACTATAGTTGAGATTATCACCATTCAACTCCACACTGAAATAAGCTACAGGTCGCCGTTCCAGACTCAAAACGGCTCCAATTCCCACCTTTGATGCATCACGGTGTAGCTCAAACGACTTGTTGAAATCAGGTAACACCAACAATGGAGCAGTTATCAGCTTTTTCTTGACAGCTTTAAATGCTTCGTCAGCTTCCTTAGACCATGAAAAATGTCCTCCTTTCATGCATTCAGTAATAGGTGCCATAATGGTGTTGAAGTGAGGAATAAAGCGCCGGTAAGAAGAAACAAAACCATGGAAACTCCTCACCTCGTGTAACGTAGTAGATGTAGTCCAATTTCTCACGACTTCAACCTTGGACTCATCTATCTTGATTCCATCCTTGGTCACAATATAACCGAGAAATAGAACTCGATCTGTCATGAATGAACATTTATTGATGGCCACAAATAATTCTCCCGGCGTAGAACTGAGAGCACTTCCCGAAGATGTTGAACATGCAAGTCCATGTTAGTAATATAAAGAAGAATATCATCGAAATAAATAACCACAAAAGTACTAATAAAGGGTATGAGTACTTGGTTCATCATACGCATGAATGTACTTGGCGCATTGGTCAACTCGAATGACATAACCATCCACTCATGTAATCCTTCTTGAGTTTTGAAAGCAGTTTTCCACTCATCACCTTCACGAATTCTGATATGATGGTACCGACTTTTCAAGTCGATTTTTCTAAACACATTCGCTCCACACAAGTGATCTAAAAAGTCATCCAATATGGGATTTACAAAACAATATTTGACTGTGATTTTGATGATGGCTCGACTGTCAACACATATCCTCCACGTTCCATCTTTCTTTGGAATCAGCAAGGCTGGTACTGCACAAGGACTTAGACTCTGTCGGATCAATCCTTTATATAGCAACTCTTCCACTTGACGACCAAGTTCTTCATGCTCCTTAGGACTCATTCTGTGATGCACTTTATTTGAAAAACTTGATCCAGGAACGAGATCAATACGATGCTGAATATCCTGTAGAGGTGGTAGCTGATCAGGAAATTCGTTAGAAAAAACATCCATTAATTAAAGGTTAACCTACAATGGGGATACTTACTTCATCTTGTTTGTTCTTCTTTTCCAATCAACACATACAGTTCAGCTGCATCTTCTACCTCATCTTCAAACTGCTTAAATGATAAAAGATTGGTAGTTTCTCCAGTAGATGGTATAGGTACAATCTCTTTACTGGGTACAAGTACTATGCGTACGTTGTTCAATGAAAAGCTGTAAGTATTCTTATACCCGTCATGACTACTTTTCCTATCAAATTCCTATGGACGACCCAACAACAAGTGACAAGCATTCATACTAGTAACGTCATACCATATTTTATCTTTGTATTTGTTACCAATTGAAAAAGAAATCAAGCAACGTTTGTTTACTTTTACCTCATTCCCTTTCTTAAGCCAAGAAAGCTTTTGAGGATGTGGATGTGCCTTGTTTTCCAGCTTGAATCTTTTCACGACTTCTTCATCAATAATATTCTCGCAACTTCCCGGATCAATAACTAGACGATAAAGTTTTCCTTCGATCGTACATGTTGACTGGAATTTATTGTTACGCAACCAGCCATCGCCCTCATCTTTACGTGGAGTGAGACAACTTATTCTTACCACAAAGTTCACTCATTAATCTTCAACAACTACTTCATCGATAGGTTCAGAATCATCCTCGGGATCCTCCTCATAAACAGTTACCCATGCATCTTTTTCACGGTCGTTCGCAGTGAGAAAGACCTTGGTTGCTCGTTCTACTTTGTTACAGTCACTGGCTTTGTGCCCAGATTCTCGGCACTTATTACACATACCTTTAAAAGTGTTAACTTGGGTTTTATTTGGTATAGACGAAAAATTAAGTTTAGTAGCAGTACTAGGTGTTGAAGTACAATGGTTACTTGCTGGAGATGTTGCCACATTGATACCCCAATTTGAGCTTCTAAGCCCTACTTATTTCTTTATATGCCTTGTTATATGATGTGTATCTGAAGTAGAGCAACAATCAAATATGTTGAGTGTATCGTGATATTGTTGAGGGAGACCACCTACATAACGAGCAACTTTTTTCTCATCTGATTCTGACAAGTCGTTAAGAGAGAGTAGCCGATAAAACTCCTTTGTATACTTTTCTGTAGAATATACTCCCTTGAGTAGGTTTTGCAGCTGCTGGTATATCAATCCAATGTAGTTATATGGTAAAAATTTTGTTCTCATGAGTTGCTTCAACTTCTCTTGTGATACTATCTTCTGTTTTCCCTTACGACTGCGTTGCAGTTTGTATTGTTGCCACTACGAATAGCCCTACCACGAAACATAGTCGCTACCAACGAACTCGTTTGTTATTAGGTACTTCTTTCAATTCCAATACTTCATCAACCGTATTCAACCAAGAGAGAAGCTCTTCCGATACCAAACCACCATAAAATTCTTGATCTCTAGTTTTATTCCAGCCTTCCAGCGATCAGAATCTTCTCGTTGATTTATTCCACCTTTGCGATGTCCTCTAGAAAAAGGTTTGGCATTATCATCTTCTTCTTCTTCATGCTGAAGGTTATATCGACCCAACAAATCTTGAACGTCTTAGATAAATTCTTCTCTAGATCTCCGTAGAATGAAATCTTCAGGACCTCCTCCTAAACCTCTACCACGAACGATTGCTACTCTTGGTGGCATCTTATCAACCCTATAATTGAATTTGCTCTGGTACCAACTGATGCAGCGGATATTATAGAAAAGAAAGAAAATATATATTTTGTTCATACTCCTAAATATTCCTAGGAATACCGACTATGAATAATGATAATTGTTTTGACTTCGGTTTCCCAAATATAAATAATAAACAATTGTTAAACTTAAACAAGTTTAAAAGAAATAATTTTGTTAATCAAATTCAAGTGAGTATAACAATAACTTAAAGACTCTTAAATAAGCTTTGGGAAAAACCTAACTTGTGCAGCAAAAAAGGATGAAAAAATCCAATAAACCGACTCAAACCCTAATTTGTTATTTTTGGAAAATTTGGTTGACCTAAAATAATGAAAGTACTCATAAAATAAAGCTATTTTCCGCAAACGTCTACCCAAACGGACTTCTAACGAAGAAGTTATTAATAAAACAAAAACTTTCTTAAAATAGCAAAAACGCATGTTTGAAGCCCTAAACGATGGAATTTAGCTAAATTATGGCGATCACATGGATCTATAGATCAATAGATCAACATGTCTTGATCATTTTCCCGTTTCCAATCAAAATGGAACACTCTTGAGCTAAATTACGACACTCGGGTTATTAGCCTCCAAATAGACTATAACTTGCTCATCTGCATCATTCTCCCGGGGTTGAGAGAAATTCTCCCTCGAATTTTCTTGGTCATCATCAGAGTTATCACCATTATATGACACCAAGTGTTTGATATTAAAAACATCATAAGTACGGATGTGACTTGGAAGCTTTAACTTGTAGGCATTAAAATTATCTTCGCGACAATTTCCGAGGGACAAATCTTGCGCGCCTTCAATTTTTTATACTCGCCAACTGGGAAACGATCCTTTGTCAATATTTCCCATGCGAAATCCACAACTCTATATTTTTTATCTACCGCCTCCTTATACCTCTCATTAGCTCGAAAAAATTGTTCTTCAGCCAACTTGTGAACCTGTTGCAACTGTTGGATACGTTCCTCAGCTCGAACTTCAATTCTCTTCAGATCAGGAACAGGTGCTAAATCTACCGGTGCTCGTGGATTGTAGCTATAAACAACCTTGAACTGACTCATACTCAGACTATGGTTTATTTAACGATTGATTAAATTCAAATTCAACTTAAAAGAGTTTCTGATCTTATTCTTTAGATTTTCTCCAATCATACAGCGTAGTATATCACCCAATCAATGACAACTTCTATTTGACCATCACTCTGAGGTGGATACGCACTGTTGAAGTTAATCCTTGTATTAGCCAATTTCTACAAATTTTTCCAGAAATAACTAAGGAATCTTGTGTCTTGATCACTAACAATTGAACATGGAAATCTATGTAGACGTATACTTCATGAAAGAACAATTCAGATACCTTCATTGCATTAGTAGTCTTCTTGCAAGCAATAAAATGAGACATTTTTGAAAAACGGCCAACAACTACAAATACTGAATCATGTCCCCTCTAAGTTCGAGGTAAACCCAACACGAAATCTATGCTCAAATCTTTCTAGGGTTGACTTGGAACTTTCAACGGCATATACAAACCTGCAATAGTTGTTATTCCTTTTGAAACTTGAAAGATCCAACATCTATCCACGATCCTAACAACTTCACGCCTTATTGTTTGCCAGTAATTAATATGACCTTGAAACAAGTTGTAGAGTCTTATCCCTTCACATGTGCCCCTCGTCATGTAACTCCTTAATAATCTTCAATCAGAGGCTAGAATCAGGAATACACAATTGGTTACCTTTGAAGAGAAATCTTGCATGCATAAGGTAATCACTTTGTTTGCATGAACTGATATCATCCACAATTTCCGTAAAGTTTGGATCGGTTAGAATATGGTCAGAATATGAATCAAAATCCATTACCTCAGTTCGCATGGTGTTGAGTATCATACTCCTTCGGCTTAAGGAATCAACAACTTGACTCTGCGACCCAGCTTTGTGCTTCAGTACAAAAGTGAACTCTTGTAAATAACCAGCCCACTTACCATGTCTAGAAGAAAGCTTCTCTTGACTGTTGATATGCTTCAAAGAATCATGATCAGAAAACATAATAAACTCGTTATGAATTAGATAGTGACGCCAATGCTTCAAGGCTTGAACTATAACATAAAACTCCACATTATAAGTACTATAGTTGATCTTTAGTACCATTCAACTTCTCAGTGAAATAAGCTACAGGTCGTCCTTCCTGACTCAAAACGGCTCAAATTCCCACCTTCGTTGAATGACAGTGTATTTCAAATGGCTAGTTGAAATCAGGTAACACCAACGGTGGTGCAGTTATCAGCTTTTTCTTGACATCTTCAAAGGCTTAGACTTTGTCGGATCAATTCTTTATGTAGTAACTCATCCACTTGACTACGAAGTTCTTCATGCTCCTTAGAACTGATTCTGTAATGCGTTTGAATACTGATCAGAAAAATAACTTGAAGAATCTTAAATGGACTTTGGTAAAAACCCTAACTTGTGCAACAAGAAAGGATGAAAACTCAATAAACCGACTCAAACCCTAATTTGCTATTTTTGGAAAATTTTGGTCGACATAAAATAATGAAAGTACTCATAAAATAATACTTTCTGCAAACGGCTACCCAAACGGACTCATAATGAAGAAGTTATTAATAAAACAAAAACTTTCTTAAAATATTAAAAACGCCTGTTTGAAGCCCTAAACGATGAAATTTGGCTAAATGATGGGGACCACGTGGATCTATAGATCAACATGTCTTGATCATTGTCCCGTTTCCGATCAAAATTGACCCCTCTTGAGCTAAATTACAACACTCGGGTTTTTATCCTCCAAATAGGCTATAGCTTGCTCATCTGCATCATTCTCCCAAAGATAACAATTTGTAATCCTAGTTCTGTGTCATTCGTAGCTCCTAAACTCTTTTTTAACCATTCAAGCACAACCATTGTACCCATGACTTTCCTAAAGCAAGACATCAACGCTTGATGAAAACTGGGACATGAACTGATTGGAAAGAGCTAGTGAAGAAAATCGGGCCTGTTTGTTGTTTGGATTCATAAAAAACAAGTTCAGTAAACCCGTGCACAATGCACGGGGTAGTTTATTAATCAATATGATTCTGTAACAATTATTTTCCTTTATAGGGCGTTTGGTTCGGGTAATTGTGAGCCCAAGAATTAGATTCCAAGGGAATAGGCCCAATTCCCTCCAACCAAACAGCCCATCCAAAGTTGGAATCCAATTCTTAGGGAATCCAATTCCCTTGGAATCCAATTCTTAGGGAATCCAATTCTTAAGAATCTAGAATCTGATTCTTAATAATCCAACTCTAGGAATTGGATTACCCTGTAATCCAATTCTAGGAATCCAATAACTTGAACCAAACACCCTATTAATGTAGCTTAATTTTATATTTAATATAATCACTATATCATGAACGTAAAAATATTTAAGAATTGAAAATAAAACTTAATTAAAACAAAAAAAGTCATTTTTAAATAACTAATCAATTAATCAAAACAATAAAATTTCTTCCTTGTTGCCAAGGTGTTTTTCGATTTTCTTGTTACATAAAACTTCTACCTTGTTTTTTCTTTTTTACGTTTTCAGTATTTTCGCTTACGTCTTTCTTTGGATTACCATCAAAACATTTATATTCTTTTTATTGGCATGAAATTTTGTTACAGTATATACGAATTTTAATAAATACTACCTCCGTTTCAGCAAAAGTGTTACTATCACTTTTTCATTTTAGCCTATTTTTAAACCAAAATAAAAAAGTGATAATAACACTTTTACTGAAACGGAGGTAGTATAATTAAAGCATAAGTTGAAAATTAAAAAACAAACCTTCGTCTCCCTAACCCACTTATTTATTATATCAGTTAATTATATTTCTAAGTTCAAGCGCTGACTTAAGCGATTTTTCCAACGATTCATTTGATATATTTTTTCGAATTTATATCTTTTATCATGCAACTTCTGCAACTACAAAACTTATTCGAAAATGCATCAAATTTTTTAATAAAACACCTTCAGAGTATAATATTTATGTTCTTCATTTATTACATTCAAATAACATACTCTTCAATCTCTTGACCAAAAACATATTCAATTATCGTTCAAATATAAGAGCTAATCACTTCTTTTAAAGGGGAAGATATTCAAGAATTCAAGGTGTCCTTCGCCTGGAAAATCTCCTTTCTATGAAACATGGTTTAGATTTAGATTATGTCATTACATATCATATTTGTTGCCATCGAATGCCTACCTTAGTACCCCCTCTCTGCGGTGCAATGAGAGTGTTCAAAAGACTTGTGCGCTATTGCAACAATTTTCAGTTGCTTTATGCTATAATTTATTTTTCTCAAGTCTTTAATATGTGTATGGTGTTTCATTGTTGAAGCAATTTCTATGAAGGATCCTTTCTTTTAAGATTACGCACTACTCTAGGTTTGAGTGTTTTCTTCTTTATCTTCCCTAGATTACGCATTATATATTTTTCATCCTCTCAAATTCTCAGACTCAATTGTCCTATTAGTAGACATTACGAAAAATCAGTACAAAGTTACTAAATCTATCTATCAATTACACTGAATTTCTTGTCTAGAAAATTGTTATTGTCTTGTTATAATCGGTAGTAAGTGGGCTATATTATTCTACTGATTGCCTAACAATCGGTAATAATATAAGAACTTAAACCTCCGATTATATTTGTTTTTTATCCAGAAAACCTGTCTAGAGTTCTGCATTTAATCGGTATTTTCGTGTTATGAGTATCAACAGATTGTAGCATAATCGGTGGATAAATATAATCATGAAACTACCAATTATATTAGGCTAACTCGTTGCTATTATATGTAGATCATTGCAGCGGTTGATCCTATTTCATATGAGAGGCCCGATACTTCCCTACACTATTCTAATGATTTGGTATGCTACGTATTCACTTTTTTCTTTTTCTAATAATTTATGTTGCTCTCTTAGGCTTATAAGTTTTATAATGTTATATGCGCATTTAGACATTTCAAACTAAGCACATGCATAGGAATGGCTTATCAACAAGGCTAAAGAGAAGATGTGCTTAGTTTTTCAGAACAACCAAGTAAAAAAGGATCAATTTGAAATGGTTGGCGAGAGAAATGGGTTTTAAAAGAGTCACCGGACAAAGAATCGTAAGTACGTAAAGAAGACAGAGAGGAACTACAAGGGTAATACAAAGAAGATTGGAATCCCATTTAAGATTGTCTTCAAATTGTCCGACGGTAAAGTGTGGAAAATGCTTAGAGTTACTAATGGTCGTCATAACCATGAGGATCCTAAAAGTCTTATTGGGCACGTAATAGTTGCTAAGTTGAAACCAAATCAAATGCAGACGGTAAAGTCTATGAAGTTAAGTAAAGCGAGTGCAATCTTAAGTAAGATAAAGGCGGACGACCCTAAAAACTTGTCTTCGTTTTCTACAATTACCGCGGCACTAGCTACAATCAAAAGGACTCAATGGGAAGGTAGACAAGTTATCAACAATCAGAATGGTTTGCCGAGCAACACAACTACACGTTGAGAAAGAAAGAGAATGAAAAAGTGGTTCGTATATTTTTGGCGCATCCGTTGATGATCCAATTGGCTCAATGCTTCCATCAAATCTTGTTGATAGATGCTATCTATAAGACAAACAAGTACAACATGTCATTGTTGAACATTGCTTGCCACACTTCGGACAAAAACACATTTACGGTGGTGTGGGGTTTAACAGATCACGAGAACGATGTGAGTTTCATTTGGATGTTGCAAACATTAAGGTTAATTTATCAAGGCGACCAAAATCCAAGGGTTATTATAACAGATAACGATCAAGCTTTAATGAATGATGTATCAGTAGTTTTCCATAAGCTCAAAATTCCTCTATATGTGGCACATCCAATGCAACATCAAAGCTAATTGCAGACATTATATCCAAGTTCCAAAACCCAAAAAAGTTGCAAAGAGGTCGAAGGAAGAGGATGAACTTGTTAGTAAAATAACCACTGAAGAACGGGAAGAAGAGAAAAGGTTAAACGATGAAAAGCACACCGAAGAGGGAGTAAAGTGGTCTATTTTTCAAAAAGCATGGGATAAGATTGTTTGGTCGATGACCGAGGAAGAATATGAATACAACCTAAAGAAATTTGAGGATGAATGGGGCAAAAACAACCCCAAAGCCGTGAAGTATTGTAAGACACAATGGTTGGTATTGCATAAGGAAAAGTTTATGTATGCATGGACATATAAATTTCCACATTTCAAGAACGAGGTGACAAGCATTGCATAAGGCTCCCATGGCCGATTGAAAAAAATATTAGTCAGTAGTCAAAATGGGATTGTGACGGTCCAGAAAGCTATACACCAATCGTGATCTCACCAAGATAAACGGCGCAACAGAAAAAAGTCGGCATAGATTCCCATTGGCGCATACAAAACATAAAGACATTCTTAGAGGTATAGTTTACAAAGTCTCTTGGTGGGTAATAGACTACATGATGATACAATTATAGTTGTATAGAGATCACAGTACGGAGAGTTCTGTTTGCAATTGCAAGACGATGATTGGTATTGGACTCCCGTGTCATTATATGCTCGGTAGATATGCTCAAGTGATTGACATTAATGATATTCATCTATTTTGGAAGCAATTGTCTTTCACTCCAAACACCATACAAGTTGATTGTGTAGCGTTTAAGGAGACGGACATGCATCGACGAATAGTCGAGTGTTACTCTAAGTCAAATGGGGCACAAAAGAAAATTTTGATGCACCACTTTGAGGAATCCCTTCACCCTTGTTTAAGGGTTGTTAAGGAACCAATGAAGGGAAAAGCGATGGGTAAGACGAATATTAAAAATCCAAGGGCACAACAAAGAAAAGAGTTGAAGGAATGATTTTCTAATCAAAGAGGCCCTTCCAGGCATGAGTATACCGAACCCATGTATAAAGAGGTGACGAGTCCAAATAAAAGGGGTCGTCCGATGAAGGATCAAGCTGGAACAAGAGTACAACAAGTGAAACCAAAGGTCTCTATGCCTCCTTCTCAAGTAAGTCAAGACGAGCGAATAAAAGATGTGTTTTTAGAAGAGACCCAAGCAAGTTTAGAAGTTGTTGAAAAAGTGGGTGCCTATCATCAAATCCAACTTATAGAAATGGTGACTATACAGGAGAAGAATGGTACTCTTTGTGCCCCTAGAGATGTATAAGGAAAACCAAATCGAGCTACGTATACAATACACGATAAATATTTGGAACAACTCTCTTTACTCATTGTACCATTTCTTTTGTCAACCGATAATGTCGATGGGGATGGAAATTATGGTTTTCACATTACGACGGAACAAATATGACACTTTAGCGAGGTGGTTACCGAGAATATCACCCAATGGAAATATTTAAGAAATAAGATGACCGCCCAACTATTGAAGGACAAGGAATTTTATACTTAAATGATGAGAGAAGGAGATAGACATGCTAAA
The DNA here is from genome assembly GCA_023531435.1 of Papaver californicum. Classification (NCBI taxonomy): domain Eukaryota; kingdom Viridiplantae; phylum Streptophyta; class Magnoliopsida; order Ranunculales; family Papaveraceae; genus Papaver; species Papaver californicum. The sequence continues at coordinate 7,045,207 of JAJJMC010025396.1, read as the reverse complement.
TAAAAAGAGTTCAAAGAGGTATATACTCGTGTAAAATACTGAAAGGGATTGAAAACAATCGGGCCTAAGTATTGGATGCTAATGCCAAAATGTGGGTATCTTCTGGCGGACGTTTTGAACTGCGTGGTACATTAGCTTTGTCCTCCTTCCTAAGGAATAAGTGTTACGTTTACACCCACAAGTACGACTTCTGATAAGTCGGTCAAGGATAGAAGAACCATTATGGCATGGGTGAATAAAAATCATTCTATCGGTTTAAGGGTAACAGAAGATTGTCCATTAACTTCAATGAGTAGGTGGTCGGAATACTTCCCAACTAATCATAGCAAGGATTGGGCGAAGCAATACGAGTCCAACATGGAGCACTGAGATCGTTTAACTAACTTTCCCAATGGACCAATTGAATTGATCGAGGATGATGAGTAGTTTGGTTGATTATTATATTTTAAATATTATATTTTGAAGGTATAGAAAAATATCAATGCAATTTTTTGGTGTTATCGTCGTTGGGTCTATTCACATAGTGTTTTGGTGATAACATAAAGTTGATTTGAATTTTTAGTTCCATAATCGGTAATTTCGTGTTATGGTTATCTACCGATTATATTAGTATTTTCTACAGAAGTCCTGAGTAAAATAAAGAAAGAATAATCGGTAGTCTCAAGGTATGCTTTATCTACCGATTATACTACCTTCTGACAAATTTTCATAAAATCCAAGAATCGGTAGATATACAATTATTGTATCTACTGATTATGGAAGCTTCAGACAAAAAATAGTAAAATCCCCATATCGGTAGATAAAGAACAACAATTACTTATGATTATAAGCAAATTCTGACAAAATATTGGAAAATTTGCCAGAATCGGTTGATAAATAACAATATAAATGTCCGAGTGTTACCAAATTCTAACAAAATATTTGAAAATTTCCTAGAATTGGTAGATAAAGAAAAACATTAAGCTTTGATGATACTTTGGACTTAATGAATTCATAGTTATCAACAAATGTGAATTCTTCTTTTTTTTCCTGATAGTAGTGCGTTTTTGCGAGTTCCTCATGCACAAGCATACAACAGAAATAACATATTTCAGCAATTTACTATGTTAATATTGTTTTTATTGGAAGATCAAACAACTTAGCTTATGTAAAAAATACTTACAAATTATTGGATCGACAAGCCCAGATGGGTGGGGTTAAAGATCCGTTATTGTATAGTTGTATAATCAGATATCCCTTTTTGGATAAGTTGGTACCTATCGTGAATTTGTTGCAGAGATCTCTTCTTTGAATTTTCATAATCTCGCTGATGCATGTCGTAAGTGCAACAAATTACTCAATATATTTCTCACTAATTAACTAGTAATATAACGATAGTAAGGATCGTTCCCACAGAGCTGTGTAATTGAGATGTTATTTAGATTAGCAACTACGAGTAAAAGTAAATAACTAAGGGGAATTGGTTTGATTAAAGTAAATTAAAAGAATAACAATAATAAGAAAGATGATTAGGGATTCCTTCGTCGTTTCCAAACGTTAACTCGAGTAGTATACGTATCTATCTTTCGTCAGAACCATTCATCACAAACCGTAGAATAACATCTAGATCAGTGTTATCCCCAAAACTCCTTCTTGCACTGGATAAGGAAGTTCTAGACTACCAGATTCTATTCGTCTGAACCACCACGTGGTAGATCACTCAAGGTGTAACTCAATCGAATATTTTAAGCTTTGTGAATTTAGGTTGATCCCAGTAGTTGAACTCTTAGATCAAGGTCCACTTGCTGGCGTTGTCTTCACTCGTAATTTCTCTACAGAATCCCTCTGTAAGGTCTCACGATTTCTACTTGTGTACGAGTCGATGGACGATTACTTATCTCACAACTCAATACTAGTATTAAACTGATCAACAGATTAATCCAATTGTACACTTGTACACTTGAACGATCTAGAAATCAATCATAAACCCTAAATATAGTGAAAGCAAATGATAATGATTAAAACTCTGAATAAACTTTTATTAATTAATAAAGCTTCACGCTTAGAACATTGAGTTCATCCTTAATCAACAAAAGGTTTTTGATGTAGAAGTTGTGATATGAGAGGTGGAGTATATGAGATTACTTTCTAGATGATAAGGGATATTTTGTTTGAGCCTTAGACATTTTCTTTTATAGCCTTCAATGCATGTTCCTCAAGTCTCCTCTATTTTTAGGGTTTGGAATTCTTCTGGGCACGTGTATACTCAATTTAGAAGTCAGTTTCACGTCCATATACGTCCCAGGTTAGGCTAGCTCTTCTGGTGACCTTCCCAACCGAACCTAACAAGTAAAATTGTGTAGACTAAGTCAAAAGTTTGGCTAGGTCATGGTGGGAGGGTTCGCGGCCGAACCTCCTCCTGGAGACTTTCAATTCTCAGTCGAACATCTCTCTGAAGCCTTCGTTCTTCGCCGAATTTTTTCTGTAAGTTCTTCCAAGCTTGTTTTGCCCATAACTTCTTCGTTCGGAGTCAGAATGACCTTATTCTTTTTGTGTTGTCTTCATATTTTAAATTTATTCAAGATGATAATAAGAAATTCTGGATTTAAACAAGTTTAATTTGGTCTTTGGCCCTTCTCCACTTGTAATTTTTTACTTCCTTGCTCATTGTAGCACTTTGTAGCTCCTTTTGAATGATTCACCTAATATAATACATAAGATAGAAAACAAGAGTAATAACAAGTAATATGCAAGAATTATAGCTAAAAAAAGTATGGATTTGACACTAGAATTATATGAATCACTCGCACATATTGGATATACACCCTCCCCAAAAGGTTTTGGGTGCAACCTTTCCAGCTATTACATCTTCACGTCGGGTTTAGTGATACCATGTTTTGGTTATGGCCAAATCTTCAGCTGAGTCAAATGTTTCCATGCTTGTATGTAAAGGTATGAAGTGAATTACAAAGAGGGGATGATTAAATGAAATTTGTAGAGTATATGAAACTAGGTGTGTGTAGTAATTGGTAGAGAAAACAGGTGTATTTATAGGATAATTTCAAAAACTAATTGTTGATTGTACTTTCAACAAAATAATTGCCCAAGTACCTCAACTTATCAATTGTCATAAAAATAAACCATAATCGGCATATAGATGACAACAATATATACCGATTATAACTATTACTCAAATACAACAACCCATTCCCTCTACATAGAGAAAGACTTAACGGCTAGTATTTTCAGTTATTTACTACAAAGACAATAATCGGTAGATATTGGCACAATTTAACTACTGATTGTGCATCCATACTTATTATTCCATAATTCATTCCCTTCACGAGGATTATAAGGGTCGTGGAAAAACCTTAAATAGGTTGAATTTGTCAATCACCTTAAGGATATTGAAATGTGCTTCGCAACGGTAATTTGATCCTTTCCATCTTCTCCATTCCTCGAAAGATGTCGCTAAAACTTCATCATTAGTTTCACCTCTAAAACGATATCGATTGACAAGATAGGTTAAATTCATAAATGGATCGACTTCTTTTCTTATGTAAACATATAGACATAAAAGATCAGCTCTATTATGGTTATTGGGGTTACGGGTGTCAATGCAGAATTGTTCGTGAATGCTTTCCAAATAACTCATACTCATTACAGTATTTTGTCGTCGTTCTTCTCCCCGTCTCGGATAGAATTGCACGCGCATACATAGAGATAAATCTTCTTCTACCGTGAATTCTGCAGTAATAACAATGTATGGGTCTAACATTATTTTGAAGATGATTACTTTAGTATTGGTAAGTAAAATGTAACGGTGGTGTGTAAACGAAAATTAAGATACCCTACTTATATAGATTAGAGTCCCAACATCTCTTTGTTTTGAAAAAATAGCAGTTGAGGCGAAGTGTAGCAGGAGTGTAAAGAAAATATGACTTAAAACTCTAAAAGTTAAGCATAATCAGTAGTCACACGTTTCCAGTTTCAACCGATTACTCATAATCGGTATTTAATAATACATATTATCTACCGATTATGCTAAAAAATTTAATAAAGAACTAAAATCTGTTTCAAAGTATAATCGGTAGATAAGTCTACAATTTATATACCGATTAAGTGTGTTTTTCAAGGCAGGACTAGTTTTTTTTTTAGAAAAATATCCGTTGGCTCTTACATTTATACAAGAGAACCCCTCTGACACCAGTTTGTCCCAAACTTTGCACTTTTGTTCAATTAAACTTCTCATTCTTTCCTTATTAAAAAAATGTTATTCATTTTACTAAAGAAGAAGATATTTTTATTTTTAGAGGGTGGGTAGCGCCAACCACTTATGATATTACCCTTTCAAGGAACGTAATGCAACCCCAAGCACAGTTTTAAAACCACGTTTTTAACGTCTTTGTGGCGTTAGATGGTAATCGAAATGGAAGATCATACAATGACATTAAAAGAATAAAGAATAAAATCAACAAATAAATAACCAAATTTGAACAGGAGGAACGAATTGTTAAGGAAGCTCATCCAACATGGTCGTATGATCGATGAGTAAGTACCTTAGTAACTCTTACACAAATCAACTTTGATTAATATTAACTTATTACACATTTTTTGTTTTCAGAGAAATCATGTTGATTATCAGTATTCCTTCCTCTGGAACAAACAAATTGAGCATAATGAATGTTTATGATATCTTGAGAGGCAGTTTCCATGGTTTTAACTAAGGGTGAAATATTAAAGTGTAATACTATGACCTATGTTAGGAATGTTCACTCATTGTAATGTTATGTACTTAGGTGTTTATTTTTAAAGTGTAATGCTATAATCTATTTAGGGCTTTCTCGCAATACAATGTCAAAGTCTTTACCGTTAATGTAATACTAGTATTGTAATAGAAAGACATTTAGTAACTTGTACTTCCAATTATATATAATCGGGAGTTTATTATATATATTAACAACCGATTATAATGAAAAATGCAACAGAAAACTGATGTGGTTTTAATAGTGGTAAATAAGGTGATCGTTTCTCGAACTTGTGAAGGTAATAATTTTATAAAATAATGGACTAAATCTAAACTAATAAAAATCAGGAAAATAAACTAGAGATGATTTTTATAAAATATGGAGAAAACCAGGAACCATGAATCAATTATTTCTAACAATTTATGTGATTAATCGGGTGATTCTTTTAAATAAACTAAGCTCAAATATTGCCAAAATAGGTTTTATGCAAACAAGTAGAGGTAAATCATAAGCATGGGACATCAGAGGTTGTCTACCCAGCATGACCCATCAAACAAAAACACCACTACTGAATGAAAATCGTTTTTTTCTATTACGAAACTATGCAATTTTAACAAATAAAGAATTATAATTAATTAATTTAAAATAGACTTACCACATAAAATTGAAAGATAAACCTCCTCCATCATCCCAGTAAATAAACTTAGCTCATGGTGAAGAAAACTTGCTCAAAAGTTGATTTCATTGCTCAAAATATCAATTACAAAGGTGAATAACGCTGTAACAGCTGATGTGATACGCTTATATGCGTTACAGGAGATGGTTCAGCTGTTACAGGAGAGTTTTAAGAAACACAGCGTTTGAAGCAATAGACAACAGGAAATTTCAAATCAGCAACAGTTGTAAGTGTTGCTGAGTCTTCTTCTCCGGCAGTGATGGGTGAAGAACAGCCGGCCGGTGCAGCAGCAGCTAGTCGGCGGTGACGGAATACTTGCCGGAATTCTCTGTTTTCTTCTCTAGGCTTTCGTCCTCGATTCTCTTGGCTTCTCTTGGTATTTATAGACTTAACAAACCCTAGAGAGAGTTCTAAACCTAATAGAACTCTCTAGAACAGCCCACAAATCCCAATCCTAATCGAATCATGATTCCGGCCAAATACATGATTTCCAAGCTGATTTCACGGGATCTTTTGATGTTTATGACTTGCGTGAGATTACTATTAACATTTGGAACAATCTAGAAGCAAAATATCCTTCGAATCACTTGATTTTACCCATCCAGTAGATTTCCCGATGAGCTGAATCGGCTGATCCGGCTGAGTCGACTCGCTGGCTCGCTGGGTTGAATCGCCTGGTTGACCCGCTGGGTTGACTCGGCCGATCCTAGGGTGTCCCTTATCCATTCTTGGGGTTCCAATAACACTTGTCCTTGGGTGCCTTTATCACTTTTTGAGCCAATTTTTCCACAAATCTTTATTCTTCTAATGTACCTACAAAAACATAAAAACACGTAATAGACACAAAATCGAATACTAACTCACTAGAAATTAAGGTGCAATTTAGACACTAAAATGTGTCTATCAAAAACCCAAGTCTATTTCGTTATAATTGATAGATAACAATACAACTTGTCTACTGATTATGATAAAAAAAACAACAGAAAATACAAGTATGTTCCAAATGAATAATCGATAGATAAAAATACGACTTATCTACCGGTTAAAATAAAATAAAATAAAACCTAAGTAAGTTTCAATTGTATAATCGACAGATAAAAATACAACTTATCTACCTATTAAAATCAAAAAAGCAACTGAAAACCTAAATAAGTTTCATTTGTACAATCAGTAGATAAAAATATAAATTATCTACCGATTATACTTAACTTACGTGACAAAAAGACCCAAGTCTGTTCCAAATGAATAATCGGTAGGTAAAAATACAACTTATCTACTGATTAAAATAAATAAAAAACAACAGAAAACCTAAGTAAGTTTCAGTTGTATAATTGATAGATAAAAATACAAGTTATCTATCGATTATACTTAACTTATGTGCACATAATCCACAAGTATGTTCTCAAAAGTATAATCGGTAGATAATAATACAACTTATCTACCGATTATAATGAAAAATGTTTGCAGAACTAGTCAATTCTTCCGCTAGCAAATGAGTTTATAATTCATGATCCATAAAAGTAACATGATGTCATTCATAATCCATAAAGATATCCAATAATAAGTCATAAATATAACCATTCATCAGTAATACAGATAATGTACGAAATTATAATCCGAAACAAACAATAAAAACCACATAATCCTAAAGAAACCCGAAAAACAATGTCTCTCACAAATAACTCTTGATCATAAATTACACTGCATATGGACCAGCCTTGACCATGTTTACTACGACCACGACCAACATTACCACCATCACCACCTTCAGGATCAAGGACATTCTCTTCATTTGCAGCGCTTGAGGAACTCCGATCTCTTTCGGCCTTCGATGTTGGCTTCATCTTCGAGTTGTGGACTTGTTTTTCCCCAAACTGTATGGCATATGCTTCATTGTGAATATTATCAACTAGGTATTTGTGCTCCTTCTGTGATCTTAATTGACAAAGGCACTCCTTACTTGATACATGCGGCCATCTTTTTTCCCAAAAACAGAAACCTATTTTTTTGTTTTCATGCCACAAAATCAAATAATGAATACTTGCAACATTGAGCCATAATATTTAAATCAAGAGAAAAGAATAATACGTACCAGTCTTTCATAACCGGACGGTTTTTCTTTGATGATACAAGTATAATCGAAAGTCATTTTACCTTGTCTTTTATCTTCTCGGACCACACAAAGATGAGAGACTTTCCGGTACCACTCCATATACCCAGGTGTATGCATGGCGTTCTAATGTTAAGTCAATGGCCTGTAAGAGTGACCTACCTTCATAGAGTCCCGAGTAAACTGTGTCAAGTCTTTATCCATGTGAAAGTGGGCATGTATGTCGTGCTCTGATTCGTCTTGTATATAACCATATTGTCACATCACCCTTGATCTATTGTACATGATATATCCTATGAGGTTCTACAACGCTCCAAAGTACAACGACAGCAGGGACGTTAGAGCAATATAAACTTCATCCTGGTATTTCTTGTATGGATCAAAACATACCTCTGCGTCCTTCATGGAGTTTAGCTTATCCCTCAAGGAAATCAAATCCTGCTCCTTGTTCCTAGAACGGTTCTTCTTAAAGAGGTATTTTGATCCTATCGGTGTACCTTTTTCCCATCCTTCATTTTCAACGGCCAATTTCAATGATAGGAAGTGGTCATAGATCCATGTTTATATAAATAGCAAACTAAATATAAGAACATTGATTCTTAAAAGATAAAAACAAAATATGAAAATCAAAGCATCGATAGAAGTTAACAAATTACGTATAGTAGGTTCACATTCCCGGAAATTTGGCTAGTAATTGCCTCGATGCTTTCTCAACTCTTACATCAAGTACGTATGGCAAGCGGTACCCCACGAGTAATCACGGACTTTGTTTAAAGGATGCAAGAGGTTGGCGTCGACCCTGTTGCTACTACTATTGGGGAAAATGACACATTCCAATAGATATAGAAGATATACTGTGGCTACCGCTTTCACCTCGCCCTCACTCAACTCTCCATTCTCTTCTTTCTCCTTGGTGCCGCTGAACTTATTCCTCAAGTCGACCATGTTGAACTGCCTTGTTTTGTAAAGGAAGCACCTTCTGAACTCAACATCCGATGTCGCTTGGTCCCAACCAAAACACTTGTTCGTGTAATCATAAAGTTGAGGCCAGGTTAACTGCTTGATGTATCCTTCCTTAACATCTTTACCCTGATCAGAGAGACTCATAATCTGCACAACATCGTCAGAGGTAATCGTCATCTCGCCAAACGGAAGATGTAAGGTATCAGTTTCCCCATATAATCTCTCTACAAATGATGATATCGCCACCCTGTCATGATCTAACATTGAATTTACGGCTGCAGTATATAACCCTGAGTTCTCAATAATCAACTTGAACCTATCATATTTACCATCTAAATTCCAATCAAGCATTTTAGTTGGTGCATGATAGATGCATAATCTACATGGTTTTAGTGTCAATTCTATACTTGTTTTATTTATATTTCTATCATTCTACCTTTTATTACTCTTTTTTTCTATTTTATTTCTCATGTTAGGACGTTTCAACCAAAAGAAGTGGAAACAACTTTAAAAGTGTTAAGGAAGTGAAATGTCACAAGCGAAGAAAACTACAGGAAAATTTAAATTAATTCAAATGTAGGAATTCTTCTTACCATTTTGTAGATAATTGAAAGACTAAGCCAACGCAAAAAGAATGAGATCATTCTGAGTTCGTATGAAGAAGTTATGAGCAAAACCGTGAAACCAACTTGGATTTGGTATCTGATGGGCCTTATTGGGCCTACGCGGGAAGAGAAATAAGGGAAGCGTTTTGGGCTCGCCTTTGACGTGAAAATTAAGAGTTTTGTTGGTTTTTGAGGAGGTTAAGTCTCCTAGTTGGATGAGGATCAAAAGGAGGTGGAAGATTTTAATGAGATTAGGTTTCCTAGTTGGATAAACATCAACAGGAGGTTACCAAAGCATATATAAAGGGGAGCCTAAATACAATTTCTTACAGAACTTCTCCAAGGAAAAGAGAGCAAATTTTGGTTTACCCTTTTAAAGAGGGAAGTAGAATATTTACTCTTCTTCTTCTTCTTTATTCTTTTCTTGTATATTTTTCATGGGTTTCAGTAAATCCATGAGTAGCTAATTCTTTTATTGGTTGGAGATGTAATCGGAAGTTCTAAACATATGAATCAATCTGGCTGGTTAGTCTTAATTTTCATTATCTATTTTTATCACTCATGTTCTACTTTTAATATCGCCATGTATGATTGAAGGTGTGTTTGTTGAAGATGCATACTGAGTGAACACATATCCATATCTAAAACTAAACTAGGGTTTGGAGATACGGAATAGTCGATAAACCCGGTTATAAGTAACATAGTGTGATTACTAATTGTATTCAAAATCGTCATGTAAATGAATGTAGAAGCTTGACCTATGTTATATAGAATACTCGTAACACTTTTATTGTATTGATTATCCTAATTCAAAGAACCTAACGCTCTCAAAAGATTAAACTTAATAGCACATTGCATTAGGTTGTTTGCCAAGTAGTGTTTGCATATTCATCGTCATGGTATGCGATGACATCAGGAATTTACTGGAGTATGCTGTCGATGAGGTGCTCTAGGGATATTGGTATGAAGAGAGTGGATGTTGATCTAATCGATTGATGAACATGTTTGGTGATGGAAGATGAAACCTCTAACCAGTTTTTTTTTATTTTGGTTCACAACCTTTATTCACTTTGCTTTTAAGTGTGGGGGTAACTTCTTTATGATAATGGTTTCCCAAGTACTATCATATGCTAATATTTGTGTGAAGTTGTTATTAGAATTGCAATATCTGGGAGGATCCCCAGATTTTCAGATTATTGGTGTACGGACAATAACCAGAAGGTCGGGTTGAGGACGTTAAACTAAACGCTGAATGGGAGGCAACCCATTGGTTTCGTATTTCTCTTTATTTTATTTTTATTTTTATAACTTTCATATCATATTAGGAATTTTCTACCTTTTACAGTGGAGAAATCATTTTACATTAAGGAAAATGTAAAGTTTAAGTGTGGGGGAGAGTGATTCAGCATATAGATTCTTAATATTCGCTTTTGTAGGTATAATTTTTTTAGAAATTGTACATATTTGCATGAAAACCTCTAAAAACTTTTAAAGATTTTAGATTCACTTAGTATACTTCTAGCTAAGTCTACGTACGGAGTTCTTACCGAAATAATTGAACTCAGAAGTAATAAAGAACGATATTCAGGTTTCTTAGTTGTTGAGAGGCAAGAGCTGACGAAAAGGGACTTAAACCACCGGTAGAGAATACAGTATTCAGGAGCTGATCAATCATTAGTGGAGACTACCTGTTGTTACATCAAGCGAGGCACCAGACCTTCAACTCTTTGTAGTTGTCTAAAAAATTATCCTTTAGAGTGTGTGTCATCTTACGCTAATTCCGGGTAGAATGATGAGTTACCCAACTTCGCATCCCTTCAACACTACTTTTTAATCTCTTGAGTGCTAATTCTGTCAATCATGAAGGTGTCATAAGAATTACTAACTCTATCTTGTAGTCTTGCTTGCAGTTGGCACCATTTTCTCGATAAAGCAGCAATAGAAACACATCATCATCAACAAGCGGAGCAACATCAAAATCATGAAGAAAGTTGAAGATGTTCAAGGTTTACAAGAAACCATACAAGAAAGAGCAAATTTCATATTCAAGCGAAACAACAAGACAAAAAGTAGAATTATATATATATGTTGAAGACTTCTGTACAAGAGCAAAAGAAATCAAAATATGAGAGTTAGTGAAGTTTATGATATCGATATAATACAGGTTGTGAAGAATCAAGTAGTAAAGTCCTTATTCCACGGCTATAGTAGTTTCACTGTTTATTTTTTTTTTATTTTTTAGTTTGTATTTTATTTTGAGTTATGAGGGAAAAAAACGACGACAAAAAAAAATTGTTTTTACTTTAGTTTGTATTCATTTTAATAAAGTCGTGGGGAAGAAGAAATATATGAAGAAGTTTTAAGCAACAATAAATTGAGGAAAAGAGTTACCATTTGTCAAAGTTCCACGAGGTTCATGTGTTCATCATCAACAGTTGAAGACCGAAGACATTTATATTCGTTGTGAGAGTGGTGTTGATTGTGAATCGGGTGAGAAGGTAAGTAAGCATTCCCATGTTGAAGACTTATGTACAAGAGAAAAGAAAATCAAAGAATATGAGTTATTGAAGTTTATGGTATCAAGACAATACAAGTTGTGAAGAATCAAGTGGTAAAGTCTTTCTCCCATGGCCACATTAGTTTCATTAGATGTTTTTAATATAAAAAAAGTGTCTAGGAGAAGGTTTGGCTGAAAAAGTTACACCCAGAAATAGTCGAACTTGACATAATTTGGGATATATTACTTTAATTTATATTTATTTTTACATCCATTCAATAAATTCGTGGGGAAGAAGAAATCTATAAAGAAGTTTCACACAACAACGAATTGAGAAAAAAAAGTTAAAATTGTCAAAGTTCTATGAAGTTCAAAATTTCATCATCGATAGTTAAAGCCGAAGCGGAAGCCGAAGACGTTTCTATGGGACGCTGTGAGAGTGGTTTTGATTGTCGATTGGATGAGAAGGTGAGTGAGCATTCACATCCTTACATAGTGGTTGATTTCCTTTCTTATAGATCATCAGAAAAAAAAGGGTTCTTTTCTTCCCACGTTTTTATGGGATAACAAAATATGATTAAGAAGATTACTTTTCCTTCCAACCATTCAACGTGTGCAGGATTTCTATCTCCACTCCTGTATGCACACATGGGAACCATAAAGTGCATTTTCTGAGTGCAATTTCATAAAACCTTATTGGTGAAGCAGAAGTCAAGGCAGAATACTTATTCGATCGCTCTCAAGGCTGAACTCTTTCATATGGTGGTTTTCTCCTAACTCAAGAGTTAAGCATGAGAATAATGTTCTTTGTCACTTCTAACTTCTTATTATTAGTGTGCAAAATTTTATGTCCTCATGGCTCTTTGGATGCATGTGCTCCTAAATATTTGAAAGTTGGAATTTATGTTTCGTGGGTATACCTCTTGTAAATCCTCACGAGACTATAACTCGTCCACTAGAGACACCTAGGGGTTTAAAACCTTGTTACACATGCTAAGTGTAACAATATCCTCAACGAAAGGGAGATGTTGTATTTTAGGTGATTTGTAGTTTGCTCGAGGACTAGCAAAAGGCAAGTGTGGGGGAATTTGATACATGTATAATCTACATGGTTTTAGTGTAAATTCCATACTTGTTTTATTTATATTTCTTTCATTCTACCTTTTATTACTCTTTTTTCTAATTTTTTTCTCATGTTAGGACGATTCAACCAAAAGAAGTAGAAACAACTTTAAGAGTGCTAAGGAAGTGAAGAAAATTAAATAAAAATTGAAAATCATTCAAATCTAGGAATTCTTATCACCATAGTATATAGAATTGAAATACGAGTCCAATGCAAAAAGAATGAGGTCATTCCGAGTTCGTATGGAGAAGTTATGAGCAAAACAGTGTAAACAACTTGGATTTGGTATCTGTTAGGCCTTATTGGGCCTACGCGGGAAGAGAAATAAGAGAAGCGTTTTGGGCTCGCCTTTGACGTGAAAATTAAGAGTTTTGTTGGTTTTTGAGGAGGTTAAGTCTCCTAGATGGATGAGGATCAAAAGAAGGTGGAAGAGTTTAATGAGATTAGGTTTCCTAGTTGGATAAACATCAAAAGGAGGTTACGAAAGTATATATGAAGGGGAGCCTAAATACAATTTTTTACAAAACTTCTCCACAGAAAAGAGAGCAAATTTTGGTTTACCCCTTTAAAGGGGGAAACTAGGATATTTACTCTTTTTCTTCTTCTTTATTTTTTTCTTGTATATTTTTCATGGGTTTTAGTAAATCCATGAGTAGCTAATTCTTTTATTGTTTGGAGATGTAATCGGAAGTACTAAACATATGAATCAATCTGGATGGTTAGTTTTAATTTTTATTATCATTTTATATCGTGCATGTTCTACTTTTAATATCGCCATGTATGATTGAAGATGTGTTTATTGGGGATGCATACTAAGTGAATACATATTCATATCTAAAGCTAAACTAGGGTTTGGAGATACGAAATAGTTGATAGATCCGGTTATAAATAGCATAGTGTGATTACTAATTGTATTCAAAACCTTCAAGTAATTGCATGTAGAAGCTTGACCTATGTTGAATAGAATACTCATAGTACTTCTATTGCATTGATTAACCTAATTCAAAGAACCTAACGCTCTCGGAAGATTAAACTTAATAGCATGTTGCATTAGGTTGTTTGCTAAGTAGTATTTGCAAATTCATCGTTACGGTATGCGATGACATAAAGAATTTATCGGAGTATGCTCTCGATGGGGTGCTATAGGGATATTGGTATAAAGAGAGAGTAGATGTTGATTATAATCGATTGATGAACATGTTTGGTGATGGAAGATGAAACCTCTAACCAGTTTTTTTATATTTTGGCTCACCACCTTTATTCACTTTGCTTTTATTTTCTTCTGTTAGTTTACATTAGTTAAAAACTCAAAAACCCCTACTTTTGTTACATAAGAAGTCGAAAAAAAAAAAACAGTTACAAAGCTCCTCGTAGGAACGACCTTTACTACCGCTATATTAATTTTTAGTATTAGTGGGAAATATCTTAATTAATTTATGCGTAAACAACACGCATCAGTGCAACTGTAAGTTTGAGTAGACGAATCGCATGAGAATGATTATATTTTACACGACGCATTACAAAATAATTAGAATAGCCGTTATGACTTCGACAATTAAATAGCTTAAGAAAAATATTCAAATTATTACCTTGGTGGAATAGATAACCTTGTCCCAAGAGTTTTTATATACATATAATAATTCCCCTCCATTATTTGGTAAACCAGGGATCCAGCCTTCTTGAACACCCAGGTTGGGGGAAAGTGTCCATTTTTTTTCTTGATTTTTTTTTTCTCTTCCCCTTTATCTTGTCCTTCTCCTTTAGTAGCAATTGGTTGTCCTACTTTTATACTTGGTTGACTCGATTGTGATTGAGTTCCATCATTGATAGGGATTCTGGGAGCGCTCTTGATTTTCCATGCATTAGATGTTAGTTTTTGACCCCCAAGACGACGAGGTTGTGTAACATCTTTATCTTTTCCTTTGTTAGCTCGCCTTTCCCTAATAAAAAAATAAAGAGCAATCAAGGCAAGTTAAGTTAGTTTTCGAAAACAATTGAACAAAAGTTTAAAGTTATCTACACATTATAATCGGTAAAAAGTATAGGAAAATAACAATCAATTATACATAATCGGTAGTTCGGGTTCTCCTTTATCCTCCGATTAAACAAAATCGGTAGTTAAGGTCCAATGTTAACTACTGATTATAATTCATTTTTTAACAACAAAAAAACATGATTGTTAAGGCTAAGAAAATCGGTAGATAAATAAACATACTTTACTACCGATTATAATGTAGCCCCCAATTTTTTCATTTTCTAACATTATAATCGGTAGATAATGTTACAACTTATATAACGATTATATATGTTCTTTCTTCTTCTACATCCTAAGCATATAATATAATAGGAAGTTAAAATTTAAATTATCTATCGATTATAACTTCAATTTTGCCAGATTATAAATTACCAGTGATAACTGGTAGATAATTATCATTCATATCTACCAATTATGGTTGATGTTCTTGAGGAATGAAGAACACGATCATAATCGATATAAATACAAACACGAAACTACTGCTTATGTATAATGACCGAAAACCCTAGAAATTCCTATGATGAACTCATTTTGTAGAAGCAATACAAACCAAAACAATGGTAAGCCCTTACCTTATTTGAGCCATTATAAACTGCTGGAGAGTCTGATTGTCTGATTCAGTGCCCGAATCTACATCACCATCTTCAAGCTCTTTATGTTTTGATTTATCCTCAAATTTTGGATTGCTACTACTCTCAGATTGACGGCTTGTTTGTTTCGCTCGAGCCATCTTTATATCGAAGAATCGACAATGATTTGGTTGGGCGAGTAACAACTAGACGATGAATTGGTTTTGAATTTAACGAGGGAATTTTCCTTTTCTCCCCAAGACAATCGGTAGAGAATGAAAAGAAGAAGAATAGGCATAGAGGATAATGAATTTGAAGAGTTTAATTAGGTATTTACTCACTACTAGAACAACTAGGATATCCCATATCCACTAGGATTGGATGAGCATAAATAAGTAGCCCCAAATTAGTTTTTCTCAGCCCCCAAAATCGCCAGGATATTCTATGAGGTAACAATTTTTGACCAAAAGACATATCATGTCATATTTTTTGTCACTTTCAAAGCCTACGTGCCATGTTTTTTTTTCTTTTTCGGTGGTTACTGCAAAACATATATATAAGATAAGCTTTCAACTAATCATTATTAATCCGCATATTATGTTTCAGTCCATCAAAACATGAGCATTTCAAAGCATCAAATAATTTATGACTATCATTAGCATAAACTATGGTACCAACCGAGGCTTAATCTAACAAAACATATATATTTCATTAGTAGATATTGAAACTCCTTCCATCCAAAATAATTTGTATCTTTAACACCATCTTTGAATCCAACACATGTTTTAGTCTCTGTTTGTGGTGACATAAGTCCCTCCATACAACGCATGAATTAAGAACTCTCACAACTACCCCAATAAAACTTCTTTCGTTGGTCTTCATAACGTTCTTCTTATATGTTGGAGTAGTTCACCAAGTACTTCCTTTGCAAACCCAGATGAAAAATCTATGTGATAATGTTTCTTTAGTCGAACACCTTGATGCTTGTGTTGATAATTGGTATATTAGCCTTCACACACAAAGTAGTGAAAAGAAAAAACTCATGGATGCGTATGTGAATCTGTGGGATATATATTATGATGAATGAAATGGTATTGGTTGACTAAAAAATAAAACCTCAAGAATAAATATTCTCAAGGACAACTTGATATATTCGGGAAGTCTCATATGAAAGGTTATGTCTCTTAAGTTTAATTCTGACAAAGAGACATATCCCACTCACACAATTATGATTTAAACATTAAGGATATATACTTGGGAAGGATAGATTGATTTAAACTTCAGAGACATAACATTTTACATGAGCCATTTTACTTGAACTGATGCATCTTTTGATAGGTGTCACATTGTAAAAATGGCAATCTATTAAGCTTATGTCTTTTAGGTACTTTAAGTTTTAATATCAAGTGAAAAATCATGTCTCTTAACTTGAAAATTTGATTGACATGTGGCATTCTTATTTCATGTCAGCCATACTGATTCTCCTTTATATAATAAAGCATTGGTACAGTGGCCCTTCGTAGAAAATTCAGATACTCCAGTAATTTACAACTATAATAAGGTGGTTGTCCCTGTACAATATAAGTATATTTGATCATATGTTACGTTGATGAGATCTCGACATTACAGTATTTTTATGGATAAAGATATGACTGATTAGTGATTTAGATAAGCTTTGGATTATATTAAGGGATTTAATACAATTCTCTCTCCAGGTGGGAAGATTGGTTGTAGAAGTCTTCAGATGAGAGATATGTTGGATTTTAACAATTGTTTGGATAATTTTAGCTTGTTATTCACTCCTAAACTGGTTTGACATTATATTGTGCAGATTGTCAATTGGGCAAGATAAGGATTGTTTGTGCTCTGTAAATAGTTATTTTTAATATAATATTTTGGAATACCTGGTCGTTTGTTAGCCAACCAAAATAATTCAAGTTCTTACTTCACTAATATAGATTAGAGTATAGTAATAAGAACAAGTTCGTTCCCACAGACAGGCAGGTGATTATTAATTACTTTCGATTACTTATGTAAACATGAGGGGTTTTGGTTGTGATTATAACTAAACTATACTAAAGCAAAAAGATTAAAACGAATATCAGAGATAAAGAACATTGGTTAGAGAATTCATCTTCTATCTTCCAACATGTTATCAACCAAATCATACTCAACATTCATTCACTCTCAATATCAATAATCCTAAAGCATCCTATCGCATGCTTACTCCGGCAGAACTCCTATTATCATCAAAGGCGCAAGAGCCACTCTTTGAATCCTTTTCACCGAAAAACTTGGCACAAGGGCCACTCAAGTTTAACCCAATGAAAGCAATGGTATTTGTGAGTTGAGGTTATTCTAAGCAACCCAGCGCAAGAGCCACTCGGATTTAACCTAGGTCACGCTTCTACACATAATTGCATGGCAACATCCCGTCGTTAACAGATATGTTATACTACTTGTAACAAGGGTCTTTTGACAATTCCGGATCTCAAACCCTATTTTAGCTATAGATGTACATGCATGCTCATCTAATTCGCGACTTAAACAAACAAGCAATCCATCATACAAGGCGTTATAAACGGTAGAACATGAGCGATATTGAAGAGATTATGAACATATGAGAATGAGCCATTTAATTGATAAATATGTTTTCCAACTTAGGACTACATCCCTAACCAATAAGAAAGGTTTAGTTCATCATGGATTTCTCAAAATCCATGGAAAATAAACAAGAAAGCAAGTAAAGCAAACCCTCGGTATTGTGATGATCAATTGCTCTCCAAGTCGTTCTCCTTTTGTTCTTCCAGTGTAAAAGATGTCTTCTTAATGTCTTGGATGTCTCTTTTTATAGTATCCACGAAATATAGGTTTTTAATGCTTCCGGGACCATGTTTTCCATGTTTTAGAAGCCCACACACGTGCCAAAACTCCCCCTTTTACGGTTGGGTTCGAGCCAATAACCCAACCGTATATCTGGCACAAAAATATCACCCAAAAAAACCCAATTTTACGGTTGGGTTCGAGCCAAGAAACCCAACCGTAACTCTGACACAAAAATTCGCTCCAAACTTCCCCAGGTTTACGGTTGGGTTCGAGCCAAGAAACCCAACCGTAATTCCTCCTGGATACTTTTTTGTACTTAACTATTTTGATCATATCTCCCTCATTCGGTGTCCGATTGACCTCATTCTTTTTGGGTTGCCTTAGTCTTTCAATTCTCTACAAGATGGAAGTGACAAAATCTTCATGATTTTTCAACCAATTTTACGGTTGGGTTTGAGAGTCTAGACCCAACCGTAAATCTTTCTGGAATTTGCCTTCAAAATCAACTTCTTTTACGGTTGGGTTTTGGGGTACTTTCCCAACCGTAAATCTTCCTGGAAATCTTGTTTCAAAGTTGTGTTTCCATCCTATAACCTCTTCTTTTTATGCCGGAATGAACTCC
Source organism: Papaver californicum (assembly GCA_023531435.1). NCBI lineage: Eukaryota > Viridiplantae > Streptophyta > Magnoliopsida > Ranunculales > Papaveraceae > Papaver > Papaver californicum. The sequence continues at coordinate 7,026,454 of JAJJMC010025396.1, read as the reverse complement.
TTTCATATTCTTTGGTTGAATATACTTCAAACTCCTAAGAAACTCATAAACAAACAAAATCAAAGCATAATGATATGAAAAACTAACAAGAAATCAATGAATTAGAGTATCCAAATAGTGCAAATAATGCACCTATCAATACCTTTAGTGATTAGGGTTATAAAGTAGGAAACAAGTTTTCCAATCATTCACCTTTATTTGATGATTGTGAAAAGGAGAAGGTACCTAGTACACCACCAAAATTTTCGTCCGTGAACCTGTATCGAAAAAACTTGTACAATCTATAGGTTTGGATACACAATCATTTTTCAAGATTGTAAGACAATGAATCCTTTGGATGTGTATTTGAACCTTCAAGATCCGAATCAATCATGATAAAGTCTTGTATGATATATATTTCAATATACGAATTCAAAAAGAACAAGTCTTGTAGGATCTTTACTATCAAGTTAAACACTATCTAGGTTGATTAACGTACTACTTGCGATATTTCAATTGTAAAGATACAACAATATAATGTAGAAAATAAATAACACAAGACACCATCAATTTTTTGAACGAGGAAACCTGCAATCTAGCAGTTAAACCCTAGGACCTCGTCCAATGTGAATACCACACTGTATTAAGCCGCTACAGACGCTAACCTACTATTTGACTTCGGTCTGGAATGCAACTGAGACCGAATACACCTTCTAATCTATTCAACTACATTCGTGCTCCTTACATGTCTTGGATCTCGCAAGACCCTACATAATTGATTCCCCTAGATGACGTATTTTACAGGCTTAGGATCTTCTCAACAGTACTTCGTGAAGACTAGTGTTACCCTTCCTCCAACATAACACATATTTGATTTCCTTCATATATGTTTCAATCAAGGTAATGGAAATCTATTTTCTTTGAGGGATCTTCAAGATAAAAAAAAATATCAAGCAAGCCTCAAAAAAGGATACCTTACTCTTATTAAAAATTATAGAGATGCCTAATTGATTCTACCTCACAAGAACTATTCAAATCAAGTTTAGATATTAATCTTACGAAACTACATGGTCAAGGACGATGAACTCCTTGTAGTTTCAATCAATCTTATTCCTCAATAAATGTCTCTTGAATGACCATATAGAAGAATAGACTGATATTTAGAATATACAAGAACTACGATAATCAAGGTAGAATTATAGATAACAAAAATCTATCAGGTAAATGATAGTCTGACCAGGCTTCACGAATCCTAAGTGAAGTATTCAAATTAAGTTGTAACCTAATTATGTTTCTCTAGGAAACCTAGGTATTTGGAGGACGACTCTTGCATAAACAAGATGCATAATGTGAAAGGATTGAGAATTTTAATTGTAGAGAGTCCTTTATTTATTACGAAGAATAAGGCTAGGTCGCTTAAAGTTCAAACAATTATTACTTGCATACAAAGCAAGTTCGGGAACTAGTTTCCATGTTTACGAATTACTTTGACCTCAAGCAAACTTTAAATTCTCAATATAGATTAGTTCCATAAACAGAAACCATATAAGCATGCAAGTTTGCCTTGTATTACAGAGAAGAATATGTACACACATATTTTTCAATTAAAGACCACACACAAAGTAGCTCACGGGTTAACTATATGGTCCATGAAACATCAAGCAAATATTGGAGTTCATCAGTAATGATCAAAATATTTGCAGTTCAAGAACTAAAAATCTTAGTTCGTGAACTATAGATATTGGAGTTAACAAGAACATAACCAAGAGTGTTCGTGAACTAGAAAAATCAATTTGCGAACTCATGTCCAATTCACGAGTTCCAGGAACATGGTGAAAATTTTACAGTTCGTGAACTCTTATGCACTTTGGTGTTCAGTAACATCAACTTTTTGCTAGTTCGCAAAACTACCGTTTTCAGTTCGTGAACTCTAGTGCAACTTGATTTTTTTAGGATCTTCCTTCGTAAACATAGTTTGTTAAAAAATAAATAATTTTTTGCAACCTCAAATGCGAGAAGTCTTATGAACATACAATGCTTGAGTTCGTGTTTCAAGATTATTCAAGTACAAGCTAGAACTCGAACTTCTTCTTTTTAACTCATCATATACTAAATCCATATGACATTATCTTAAAAGATATAATAGTATAAATAATGAGTAAATAGGATAGTCTGTATTCACATACCTTTATTGATGAAGTTTTCGTCGATGTCTCCATGTTTTTTCAGTCTTCAATTTTCAAGGGTATTCGGTGACTTATGATACTCAACTGCCTAAATCTATTCTTAGTCCGAGGCTGACTTTAGTAGACAATAAATCAAGAAATATTTTTGGTTATCTAATATTGACAACAAGCTTGATATACCAAAACTTGTGGGTTCAACCGAGCAATGATATAACAGATTGCATCAATATTCCCAAACCACGTTGATATGCCTGCTAGATTTCAAAAGTATTGGTTATTAAAACATGATGCATTCCATTGTGTTGTCCAAAGGAGTTGGATTGAAGTGGTATTAGGTAATCATGTTTTCTTATTCAGAAATTGAAAAAACTTAAAAATTTCTTTAAGAAGTGGAATTGGAAAGTTTCTTGTAATATATTCAAATGAAATTAAACGAAACAGAAGATGCATTTATAATTTTATGGCTAATTTTGATGGGGGTCCTAGTACGGAAGATGTTTTATCTGATTTGGATTCATCCCAAAATACTTAAAGTAGATTTGTTCAGCTCGATTCTTTACTAAGGTAAAAAGCTAAAGTCAAAGGGGTTAAAGATAGTGCTGCAAATACTAATTAAATTTTGTCATACTAGCATGAATTAGGTGGGATCACAACGTAATTTATGAAATTTTCTTACAAAGATGTGCAGATAGTTTAGACAATTTTTGATATGATTCTAAAAGTTATAACCATTAAATATCAGTTGATGATGGATGTAATTCCTGGTGAAATAGAGATCATATTGGTAATTTTGGAAAAATGAGAGGGTACCTAGTAAAATACCAACGTTTTCGTTCAGTTTAATCAAAAATAGAGCTGAAACTAATTTTTAACAAAACTTGGGGTAAATATGAGGTGGTAATAACCTCAAATATGAACCATAAATTATTTCAGATAAGTAGAAAGCTGAAAAAATATCAAAAGATTTCACATCCTCTATAACTAAGCACTAAGATAAACTTAATCCATCTATAATAGCTTCGAAACTAAAATAAGTTGTATCATCTAAACTAGTTGTAAAAACTACAAGTACCGGATAGCTGAGCCAACTAATAAAAATGCAGAAAAACTGGAACATCTACCCAAGGCACTGATGTCATACAATCTACAGTTTAATTAAAGTCTCAAACTAGCTTTAATGAAACTAGAGGCAAATATGTAGATGACAAAATATCGTATCTATCCATAGTTGGAAGTCATCAGTGCCAGGAGATGAAAGATAAGAATAAATCTAGAGTCGAGGTTTCTAATCACTTGAATCACTTGAAAACATCTAAAGTCACGAGAATACAACTCAAGTTATATAAATGGGTTTACAACTATTTAGAGAATAAAGCTGGAAACTAAAGAGTAAAGTACCTGGAACGAAGAGCTGGCTAGACATCAAGGACCTGGATTTCGAATTACCTGTGAGATGACAAGATGAGCACCTAAAGAATTGCAATGTACATAAGTAAAGCTCAGACGTCTCCAGTTATGAAGCGAGAAATATAAAGTGATCTGTTGGGTCCTAGTAGATACAAGAAATGTAATCGGTCCCTACTGATCACACAATAAACATGTGGATCAACTCTTATATGTATAGCCAGTAAGGCTCATTTTGTAATCAGAACTCATTCTCATCAATAAACTGAATCTCAAACTTGTTTCTCATGATTGTTTTCTTCTCCTCTACTCCTTTAAATCCATTAAAGAGTATCCAAACCCTAGTTTGAGGTTCTAGAATCTAAATCGTAGTAGAGTAGTGGTGAATCATCTAAGAAATCTACATCTTAACTGAAATCCAAAAATTGTGAAGGTACGAATTCTAATCAGCAAACAACGACACCTTCAATCGGAGCTTACCCAGTCTAGTTGCAATCAATCGATAAGGAACTGAATAAGTGGCTTACACAATACTAGTGGTGTAAAAAATACCAATAGGCAAATGGACACACCATCTCGACGTAAAAATAAAGAATAAGAGACGTATTGTGTAAGTTCCTCTTATATTAATCACAACCCAAATTCCAACATGATTCACTTATGATGTCTAACTAGCAGACGATGATAAAAGATTCATTTAACTTTTTGGATTAATGCTAAAATATTAAGTTACCTAAATTTACATTTGGAAGCATATGTCATTTAAAACAGAACTGTCGTATCTTCTACATCTTTATGCGGTATGCAAGTCTATCTGACCCTTAAATTCATTTCTGAACTAAATTATTTACTTGTAGATTATTAATGATTAGATATTTCATTGATAACGTATTAATAATAATTTATTAGCTATTTAACTCTAATCAAGGGTCTTTGGTCCAATGTTAAACGGGATGACGGTTTCTAATATTCGATTAGGTTATATGTTATTTTTTTAATTATTATTTCCTTTGAGATTTATATGATTGATATTATATTTAACTCAATTTATATAAAATTTTATATTATGTTGTCGTTACGCAGCTGGCCTAAATAACTTTTAATTTGGTCGGTAAAGTCGATCTATTTATTTATTTGTTGGATCATCACATGATCTTTAACCTAATAAAATGTGATAGATTGATTTTTCACATGAAAGTAATGTAATAATATGATTTTTCATCTTAATAACGGGGTGAAGACTATATTTTTTACTTGAGATCAGTTACGCTGGCAAAAAATAAAAATAAAAATAATTAGACTAACAAATAATATGATAAATCCAATCCTAATTTTATGAACATGTGTTTGAAATAAGAAAAAATGAACAAAATAATAAACATGGCAAGAAAGTTACCGTAACGGAGGAAAAAAAATAGGAACAAAGTACCATAAAACGTAAAGAAGAGTACAATGTCATCAACTAACTGACCGTAAAATATATTTTTTCTTAAAGTAAATTTGTAAGTAATACGTAAAAGAGAAATATAAGTTCAGTCATGCCGAAAATTTAAGAATATAAATTCAAGCCAAAATTTACTATTTTTAAGTGAAAATCTTATATTATGGGATAAATATATATACCATTATAATGATGGGTTTATGATAACGTATCTTATATATCAATATACAATTGTATTGAATGTGAATGTAAAATTTTTATTTGAACAAAAATACATTAATAAAAAACAAACTCAAATTAACTTATTATAAATTTTAACCAAAAAAAATAAGTTGAAAAGTGAAAAGAAAGAAGATTATACTTTGCATTGAACATGGTCTCTTCCTTGGGAGCTAACAGAAGGTAAATATTTTCTGTCACGCAAATATAACATCAATAAACACCCAAAATCATATATGTTAATATCTGAACTAAAAAGTTATTGTATTTGTAATGTCTTGTTGACAAAAAACATCGACAAATTTATATAAAGGAAATTTAGCCCCCCTAAAAACACATTTTGATTCCGCCATTTCTCCTGACAATTGACGATGCCAATTCATACGCTTGAGCCTCCAATTTCTGTTTCTCCCCATATCCGATATAGTGTTTTATCTTGGTGGAAACATCTCTGATATAGTGTTTTATCTTGGTGGAATATACTAGAGCGGAAAAATCCTTATTAGGATCCTCAAGCTTCACAACTACAATTGTAGCTTTTGCAGCTATTCTCTTCTCCTTTGCAGAATCAAACGCCTTGTTTGTTGTACATCCTCTGTCATTGCTACAGTGGGTAGACTAAATTGGACACATGCCCTCTTAGATTTACATTTGCTATTTTTGGGCGGTCTATCTTTGTGACACCCCACCCTGTGACAGTATTTTTGGCACTTGATTCGGAATGAATAGATAGACAAAATAGGAAAACTATTAACGCGTTTTCATCTTCTATCGAAAAACCTCGTCATGACAATCAGAAATTTTGAAAAACTCCGTAAACTTACCACTTGTGCTTAATTTATATAATTAATTATGTAATAAACTTATAATTAGAAATAATAACAATACTTCTTATAGGTATTCTTTACTATGTGTGCTTAGTTGTGTCACTATATTGGATGGGAGGGGAAGATGTCTTGCATAAGGGAAATAGTAAAAGTGGGGATTCATTAGTTAATCTTTGGGTTACTCTTTTTGAGTCCAAATTTGGACACCTCTCTAAAATCGGGTGCACGTTGTGTCTTTTTATTGGAGAGTTTATTTGGATGAAAACTTGTTATTATACCTTTTTTATAACATGTCGTGGGTTATAAGCCCAAGTGTGTCACTATCATATAACAAAAAACCCAACAAAACAAAAAGTTAACAAAAACCCAATTTGTTGACAACTCTCTGAACTACCCTTCACCCACTTCACCCACTTTCTACGTTATGAAACTGTCGATCATTAAACTGTTGTTCATCATCTGCATCACATCTTCATCTTCATCATTCAACTGTCGATCAATATCATCTGCATATTTATCATCAGTAAATCCGTAAACCCACTGTTTTCATCAGTAGCTTCATCACCATCATCTGCATCATCTACATAACCAGCTTTCACAACTAGAATCAGAATCAGAACAATTTCAACATATTGACGAAACTGCTGTTCATCATCATCAGTAACCATTTCAACCTAAAATCAAAACAAAATCAAAATGGTGAAAAAACAAGACAAAAAGAAAGATGGAAAGATAAAAAAAAAAACTTAATAAAACAGTGAAGAAACAAGACCCTACAAAAGGTAAAATCAAAGTTTCATTGTTCTTCAGTGATTATTTATGTTTCAAAATCAACATGCATCAATGATTTTTGGTTTCGCAATTTTGGTTTCATTAATGAATTGGAAGTTTATTTCCTATCATCTGTTAGGTTTAGGTTTCATCTGTTTCGAAATCAATGGTTTCATACTTAGGTTGAAAGATAGAAAGGTTCAATTCCATTTGTTTTCACCCTTATTTATTCACGATTCAATTATGTTCAGTTTTGGTTTCATAAATTTTCACTGTATGTTTGAAACCAACTATGTTGGTGTTTTCACTTAATGTCTGTTTTAATGAAACCGAAATTGGTTTCATCATTTTCACTGTATGCTTGAAACCAACTTTGTTGGTGTTTTTCACTCGATGTCTGTTTTAATGAAACCGAAATTGATTTCATAAATTTTCACTGTATGTTTGAAACCAACTTTGTTGGTGTTTTTCACTCACTATTTATTTTAATGAAACCGAAATTGGTTTCATCATTTTCACTGTTGGTGCTTGAAAACCAACTATGTTGGTGTTTTTCACTTAGTGTCTATTTTAATGAAACTGAAATTGGTTTCATCATTTTCACTGTTGGTGCTTATGGTTTACTTCTGCTTTAACAGGGAAAAAAATAGAACCGTATAGGTGCTCGTTGCATCATTTGTGTGCAGAGGCACCTGCCATAAAAGCTTTAATACAAAACAAGGAACAACACATGGGCCCTTGTTGCTTGTCCATTTTGAATGGAATGGAGACTTGGGTTTGCGTTGGTTATATACTTGGTAGCAGGTCTGGTGTTGTTTCAATGGAAAGAGGCTGTTGAGTTGAGAAAGAAGGAAAGAAGTACATGGAAGAATGATCTGTTGCTGCCATGGGTTTGAGTTAGAGTTCAAATTGGACTTCAATTTGTATGTTTTTAAAACATCTCAGTTTGTAAGTTTAAAAGATCTCATTTGATAAAAAAGTTCCATCATTTTCTTGGTTCAATAAAAATTCAAGATGAAAATAAATGATGGAACCAAAAAAGGTTCCATCATTTTCTTGGTTCAATAAAAATTACAGATAAAAAAAAGCGATGGAACCAAAAAAGGTTCCATCATTTTCTTCGTTCAATAAAATAACAAATGAAAAAAAACGATGGAACCAAAAAAGGTTCCATCATATCAGAGATGAAAAAAAAACTGAAGCATGTGATAAACTATAAAAACTATTTTGGTTCAAAAAATTAATAAAAGCCTGTAACTCTGACAAACTTAATCTAAAAAAAAAAATGAAACTCCTGCAGCAAATAAACATGTTTTACTGAAAAAAAAATATATAAAAAAAAAGAATAAATCGAAACATATATTAGTCTAAATGAAAACTGAAAATGAATTGTAGTCGAAATGATTTCAAATCTGATGTGCAGGGCATGTCCTTCGGTTATGGGTAGTCAAAACATGGCAGCTACCACAAGTTCTCATCTTCTTATTAGGAACAGAACCTGTATTAGGAATTCTCTTCTTCTTTCTTGGACGACCTGGTTGTGGTAGAGCATCAGGACCAAGAACAACATATTTTTGAGAGACGATCGCAGGCTTTTCAAATGTAAGGACAGGATTAATTGCTCTTGCATACGATTCACGGTAGAACTTTATTGTAAAGTAGAATTCGACATACTTATACAGATCTTCTTCATTTATCATGATACAACGGATAGCGTGGGCACAAGGGAAACCATTAATTCGCCAGCGATTCCAAGAACATGTCCTTCTTTGCAAATCAACCTTTTGTGTTAATGTCGAATGAACTTCAAACACATATTGCGAAGACTTGGTGACATTGTATTCACGACCGTGCATCTTGTTGTTGCAGAGCTCAATTTCAAATTATGGACATAAAGTTTCTCGCCACTTCAATAAGGTTGCACATTCCTCACGACGTACACACATTTGATTCATAAGATTCACTCTGATTTCATCAACCATGATGGATATAGGCTACTCTCTCTCTTCAAGGATCCAACTATTGAAAGTCTCAGCTATATTCGAACACAACCTACCATAACGACGACCCGGGAAATAAACACTTGCCCATTTATCAACAGGAGCTCTAATCAAATAATCTTGTAACTTCTGATTTTTAACCTGCAACAACTTCTCCCAGTTCTCTGAAAATTATGTATGTGTATTAGCATATGCACATTTTTCAAACAGTCCCAGCATATAATTATTATAAACCTTATTGGCCTTAGGCAAGTATGTATTGATATTGTTCTTCATATGCCAATAACACAAACAAAAAAAAGGTTCCATCATATCAGAGATGAAAAAAATACTGAAGCAAAAAGAATGTTTAAGAAAACTTACCGTCATTACCGGTTAAACTTGTTGCTTCCATGATATGACCAAGGTATTTGCTCTTCAAATGGTATGCATCAAGGAATAATAAAGGACGACAGTAATTGAATCCACGAATACATGCACCGAAAGAGATAAACAATCTCTGAAATTTTTGAGTCTCATTTTCAACTTCCAAAACAACAAGAGATCCAAGATTGGTTTCAGTCAATTTGTTACTCAAGAGATGGAAGCTTATTAAATTGATAACCTTTTATTGATCACCAACTATAGGGAAAATTTCTATAGAAAGAACAGAGAATTGACACCACCTTGAACATATACTACCCTTCAAATCAAAAACATATGCTTGTGGACCAATACGAAACGATGACGTATCTTGTTTGTGAGATATAAACACAAGAACAGATTCCATAATCTACAAGACAAAGTATGAAACCAGAAAAAGTTTCACTAGTATGAATATAAACAACAACAACAATAAATTTTTGAATAAGAACATAAACAACAAGAACAGATTTGTTAATCTACAGGATAAAAGTATGAAACCGAAAAAGGTTTCAGTAGTACGAATATCAACAACAACAACATCATAAGAATTTTAAATACACTTGAATAAGAGATCAACAAAAAGAAATCATAAAAACAAATAAATCAGAGTTTCATAATCAACATAAACTCTAAAATTAAAATTGAATTTTGGTATCAGATGAATGATACAACTAAAACAAAAGCTTGATCTGAATAAGAATATGATCAAATTACCAATATAAACTCGAAAATTAAAACACAAACAAAATTATAAAATCAAAATTACCTGATTGTTGATTGGACTACAAGTAACTTGTGTTCTGTTCTTCGATTAAAACGAGATCTGATGAGTTTTTGTTTTCTGATCTTCGATTAAACTAAAACATAAACGAAATTTGAAGCTGAGTTTTTGTCTTCTGTACTTCGATTAAACTGAAACCAAAACGAGAATTGGGTTTTTGTCTTCTATTCTTCAAGTGAAAACGAGAGCTGCGTTTTTGGAGAAGATTGAGAAGAATATAAGATTTAATTTCAGGAATCACGAAGAGAAGAGAATATTTGATTACAGGAATCGTATCTTGCAGAAGAGAATGAAGAAACACGAAGAGAAGAAGGGAAGATTTCCAAGAAAAAAATCAGCTAATGAATATGCCTGAAGAACACACAAAGAAAAGAAGAGAATGATTTCCAAAAAAAAATTCCTTTTAAAACGGATATAATATATAAGGAAGAGCAGTTTCGGAAATTTAAAAAAGACTAAAACTAAATTTAATCATTATTAAGGGAAATGAAATTTTTAAATTTTTTATTTTCCAAATGATTTTTGTTTATAAAAAATAATATGCGAGGGTTTTTTGTATGGAAAGTTTGTTAACCTTGATTTTTTATACCAAGTTATATTTTTATAATTAAAAAGAAAAACTATTTTCACTCCACAAAACGTGGCCAAGTTATTTCTCCACTCTTTCTCCCTCTTGTAATCTTGTTTTTTTTTTCCTTCATACAATCCAATGTCACTAACAGAGATTGAATCTCTAAAACTCTGATGTATGTGTTCTAACTGTTCAATCTATGAATCTTTTAACTGTTTAATCTATAGATCAAGGACCGGTTATCTTACAATCTCGTTAAAAAGCTTTTTGCTATTTTGTTCTCTCTGTTTCTTTATTTTCCTTAAATCTTCAATGTGAAAGCAAAACAGATTTGTAGTTTTGAATACAATGAAAAAGTGTCATCAATTTAATCTTAAATTAAAAAGGTTCCCCACCCATTCAACTTCTCTTAATAAGTGATATTGCCCAAAGAGTTGAGTTATTTAACCATTCTGATTAAAGATTTGAAAATTAATATCAAAACAGTATTTGGGTGCTTCCCAAGCACCAGACCTGTTTTCAGGTTTATTGAATCAATGAAGTTGTAATTTTATATTATTAGAAGGTGGATTAGGACTTCATGCTCGTAATATTAACTCAAGTTGGAATGAATTTATATTGATGGTTAAACTAACAAACTTGCATTTAAACATAATTGAACTAAATTTATTAGATAAGTATTAGGTTTCATATCTTGATCCTAGGTAGCTTAATTATTTACCATAGTGTAAAATGATTATTGAAAATATATAAGGTTCTATATAATTATCTTTGCATTAATTTCTTGATTGTTTTGTAAATTCAGTTGCTACGATGAACTAATCGGGTCTATAACTTGCAAATCAACTGGACTAAAAACATTGTAATCTGGATATTCTTTATAACGTTGATATTCGTTTAAGTATACTACCTCGAAAACTAAAAATCTGAAAACACTAAAGAAAAACGTGAAAATATCGAAACTACTAAAACAAACTAAAATGAATAAAAAAATCAATTAACCACTGCTCCCCGCCAGCGGCGCCAAAATTTGATGCGTGTCGTAAGTGCAACAAATTAATCAATATATTTGCCACTAATTAACTAGTAATATAGCGGTAGTAAGGATCGTTCCCACAGAGAGTTGTGTAATTGAGATGTTATTTAGATTATCAAAACTATAATAAAAGTAATACTAAGGGGGATTGATTGTTTAAGTAATTAAAAAGATAATAATAAAAATAAAATATGATAAAGGAGTCCTTCGCCGTTACCAAACGTTAACTCGAGTAGTATACTTATCTATCTTTCGTTAGAATCATTCATCACCAACCATAGAATAGATGCTAGATCAGTGCTATCCCCAAAACTCCTTTGTCATTGGATACGGAAGTTCTCGACTACCAGATTCTATTCGTCTGAACCACCAAGTAGTAGATCACTCAAGGTGTAACCCAATCGAATGTTTTAAGCTTTGTGAATTTAGGTTGATCCCAGTAGTTAAACTCTTAGATCAAGGTTCACTTGTTGATGTTGTCTTCACTCGCAATTGCTCCACAGAGTCCCTCTGCAAGGTCTCGCGATTTCTACTTGTGTACGAGCCGATGGACGATTACTTATCTCATAACTCAATACTAGCATTAAACTGATCAATAGATTAATCCAATTGTACGCTTGCACAATCGAGAAATCAATCATAAACCCTAGATATAGTGAAAACAAACGCTAATGATTAAAACTCCAAATAAACTTGTATTATTATAAATCTTCACGTTTAGAACATTGAATTCATCCTTAATCAACAAAATAATTAGCTACTCATAGTTGCTTCACTTAAATATGAAATTTGCTCTTTCTTTTATTGTTGTTTGTAACCCTTGAATGTCTTCATTTTTCTTCGAATTCGTGATGCTCTGCATGTTGATGATAACGGTGTTTCTATATACCTGTTGTTGTCGAGAGAATGGTGCCAACTGCAAACAAGACTACAAGATAGAGTTAGTAATTCTGATGACACCCATATGATTGATAGAAATAACACTCAAGAGGTCAAAAAGTAGTGCTGAAATTGTACCTTCACGAATGAATGTAGGACAGATATTTGAATGCTCGCTCGGGTTAGCGGGGGATCTGCTAGACAGGCATTATCGTATAGGTGCGAGGTTGGGTAGCTTATCATTCTACTCGGAGTTTATGCAGATGAAACACTCTAAACAGACAATTTAGATAGGTACAAAGAATTGCAGGTTTGGTGCCTCACTCATGGGTATTGAATGATCATCTTCTCTAATATTGTATTCTCTACCAGCGGTTTAAGTCCCTTTTTGTCAGCTCGTGGCTCTCAACAACTAAGCAATCCGAATGTAGTTCTCTAATACTTCTAAGTTCAGTTATTTCGGTAAGAACTCTGCATGTAAACTTAGTTAGAAGTATACTAAGCGACTCTTAAATCTCTAAAGTTGGAGATTTATGCAAAAATATATACAATGAATCGAAAAATCTGTTTGCTTAATCACTCCCCTACACTTAAACTCCACATTGTCCTCAATGTGCAAAACCAAAATTTCTGAATTCTGACTTAACCACATATTAACCATGAAAACTGTACATATTGGTAAGGAATTTGGAAAAACATATCTTATAAAAGTTGTTCGCTATGTCTTTTCTATACGTGTCAAAAGGGCATAGTGTTTCGATAAACGGTCTGACTTTTATTGCCTATGGACTGACTAACATGCAATCTGAAAAAATTCTGTAAAAATCCGGAACTCAATTTACCAGTCCAATCGCTCTAACCTAACAGACTCCAAATTTAGATTTTCTTTTTACAAAAGAAATATAAGCTTTCCTCTTCAAAAGTTACGGTCAACCACTCAAATCGGACTCCGAATAAAATCTCTAGAGACGTTTTATTGAACGGTCTCACTGTTAGAATTTTTCTGACGAAAAATTTCTCGGCAAAATTTTCTTCATTATAGATTTAGGACTCTATGAAATTAAACATGAGAATGAAAATATGATATGCAAACTATAACATTAAAAAAAATAGAAATATAAATCCAATGGGTTTCCTCCCATTAAGCGCTTAGTTTAATGTCCTCAGCCTGACCTTCTGGTTATCGCCTGTAAACCAACAATCTGAAAATCTGGGGATCCACCCAGACAATAATCTGCAGTTCTAATAACAAATTCACACAATGATTAGTATAATATATAAATATTGAAACTTTTATTTTATGAATATTTTCCTCCACACTTAGTCTTTTCAACACTTGGAAGTGTATAAAGAACAAAGAACATGGGAATTTCTATGGTTTCCTCTTGGTGAACCTGCACAGTGCTAGAATCAAACACGTCTAATGGTGGATGATTAGAAGCAAAATAATTTTAAAGAATTTTTGTAACACAAATACCCAACCCTAAGTGAGGTAGTCCTTAAAAATTAGGTTAACAACTTTTTGGGGAATTATTTCGATTGGGAGAGGAGGATCAAAAGATATAAAATGTAAAAGATTAGACAAACCTTTTACGGGATCCTCATCATGGGTATGCAGTGAATTATTTACCTCATGTGTGTCGTGGTCCTCTATAAAACTTTTTGAAAACCATTATTTATCAGTTTCTGCTTCAATTAAAATCTCAGCATCATTATTATCCTTGGCAAGATCAATTGGGTCTTCTACGAAATCAATCAATTTGGTTTCTTTCTCAATCTTCATCTCTTCAACACACTCATCATCAGAATCGGAGTCCTCTCCCAGGAAGTCTAGTTCGTCGGTACAAATCCTAGGATGATATTTATGAGTCTCCGCCGAAGAAATAAACGGGTCTACTACTTGCAAATCAGCTGGACTAAAAACATTGTAATCTGGATATTCTTTATAACGTTGATATTCGTTTGAGTACACTACCTCGTTTAGAACAATGGTTCTGTTATACCAAGGCTCCTCCTTTTGAATAGGCGAATGATCATTGTAATGATTCGGAGTTGGAATAACTTCATTACCGTTGCAAGGAATTTTTAAAGGTTGCTCATCTTCATAATAATCTTTATCGTTCTCAGGAATTTCATAATCCTTTTGGTTTTGAGGCCACACTTCTTCCTCATCCCTATTTTTACCGAGTTGAGCAATTTGTTCGTATAATTTCTCTGGATTCCTTTGAATCTCTCGATGTGACTCTTCCCAATCATATTGTTTTTGATGTTGTTGTTGCAACTCATCTAACTTTCGGTTGTGCTCATCTTCTTGTTGAATAAATTACTTCATTAGCCTTTAGAGTTCGTCTAAATTGGCACAATTAGAATCTGTGGTACTAGAGAAATTATTAGAAACATAATTATCCTTCCATCCTTGTGATTGTTCACATACATACCCGTTGTAAGGTTGTTGGCATATATGAGAATAATCATAAGGTTCCATAAGGTCTTGACTGTAGCCAAAAGATTGGTATTGGTTATACCCCTCGTATGGTTGGTAGTTCTCATAAGACTGAGATTGATAACCATATTGATTACCACTATTATATGATTGATCTTGTGCACCGTACATGTTATTTCTGAATGGAAACATGACGACTCACAAGAATAAAAGATAAAATATAATCTAAAAAAACAAAAAAACAAAAACAAAAACAAAAGTGATACTTACAACCTGTTTTCTTTATTTACCTCCCTCAATGAGAGTTGAACACCTTCAACTAGTTGTTAACACCTCGATAACCTAAAAATCTGAAAACACTAAAGAAAAACGTGAAAATATCGAAACTACTAAAACAAACTAAAACAAATAACAAATCAATTAACCACTGCTCCCCGCCAGTGGCGCCAAAATTTGATGCGTGTCGTAAGTGCAACAAATTAATCAATATATTTGCCACTAATTAACTAGTAATATAGCGGTAGTAAGGATCGTTCCCATAGAGAGTTGTGTAATTGAGATGTTATTTAGATTATCAAAACTATAATAAAAGGAATACTAAGGGGGATTGATTGTTTAAGTAATTAAAAAGATAATAATAAAAATAAAAGATGATAAAGGAGTCCTTCGCCGTTACCAAACGTTAACTCGAGTAGTATACTTATCTATCTTTCGTTAGAATCATTCATCACCAACCATAGAATAGATGCTAGATCAGTGTTATCCCCAAAACTCCTTTGTCATTGGATACGGAAGTTCTCGACTACCAGATTCTATTCGTCTGAACCACCAAGTAGTAGATCACTCAAGGTGTAACCCAATCAAATGCTTTAAGCTTTGTGAATTTAGGTTGATCCCAGTAGTTAAACTCTTAGATCAAGGTTTACTTGCTGATGTTGTCTTCACTCGCAATTGCTCCACAGAGTCCCTCTGCAAGGTCTCGCGATTTCAACTTGTGTACGAGTCGATGGACGATTACTTATCTCATAACTCAATACTAGCATTAAACTGATCAATAGATTAATCCAATTGTACGCTTGCACAATCTAGAAATCAATCATAGACCCTAGATATAGTGAAAACAAACGCTAATGATTAAAACTCCAAATAAACTTGTATTATTATAAAGATTCACGTTTAGAACATTGAATTCATCCTTAATCAACAAAATAATTAGCTACTCATACTACAAACAAGAATGGTTTTCCCCTAAAGGGGTAAACCCTAGGTTTTAATACAGAAGTTTTGATATGAGAGGTAGAATATATGAGATTACTTAATAGATGTCTTGTTTGAGCCTTAGAAGTCTTTTATAGCCTTTAATGCTTGGGTATCAAGTATCCTCTCTTTCTAGGGTTTAGAATCCTTCCGGGACCGTGTTTTCCTTGTTTAGAAGTCCAAAACGCGTGCCAAATTTAAAAATTCAGAATGGTCCGGTTTGCAAACTTCTACGGTCTATGAACTAAATTTTCAATATTATCTTGTTTTGCTCATAATTTTTTCGTCAGATGTCGGAATGACTTCATTCTTTTTGTGTTTCCTTCGTTTCTTCGTCCACTTCAAGATGGTATTAGGAAATCCTGATTTTGGATGATTTGAGCTTGTTATTTGGCCCGTCTTTACTTGTAATGCTTTACTTCCTTGCTCATTCTAGCACTTTGAAACTCATTTTTGGATGATTCACCTAATATGACACACAAGATAGAAAACAAGAGTAATAACAAGTAATAAAATAGAATTATAGCTAATACAAGTATGGATTTGACACTAGAAACATGTGAATTAAGCACTTATTAGTGTGGCTTATCATCAAATGAGGTGGGAACTGTTGTAACCTTCTTGTATTCATTAACTATTTTAGTGTTCATTATTATTTGGAAGCCTGTTGTGTGTATTTTGATGGATATGTTGTGTAATATACGTTGTGTGGTTTCCTCACGAGGAGTGTTTGTGATTCCCTACGGCTCCTTGCTAAATTGAGTAGGGTGGTAATTCATTCGTTTGAATAATATCTAGTAGGGCGGTAATCCATCTGTCTCAATATTATTAATAGGATGGTAATTCATATGTTTCAATATTATATATATACTATATTAATAGTAGAGCGGTAATTCACCTGTTTCAATATTATTTAGCAGGACGGTAATTCATCTGCTTCGATATTATATATACTATTTTATTTGGGGGAAATAACTCATATGCATATTATAGTTGATCGTTCATTTATCTGGTTTTGATAGTAGTTTTTAGAATCATGGTTAGTATGGGCACTTCATGTGGATGGCGCTATGAATAAGGTTGGATTTTTTTAACGCTGCTTTCTTCATTGAGTATGGAGAGGTTATGGTAACATATTTTTAATTATTCTAGCGTTCTTTCATAGAGACTATAGTACGGGATGCAGTCTTTGTGGAGGTAAATTTAGGATAATATTTTTTTCATGAATGTCATATTTACGATATTGTGTTGAGTGTTGCCTGCAAAAGGTGTTAATTTTCTATTGTTGTACTTTAATTAATTATTTTGTAGAACTGAGAAGCATGTTAGTGATTATTTGAGAGTTAGTACTGTTTTCACTTAGCACTCTTTTGGGATGATGTGCTCACTCGTTTCCACTTCAGTTTCAATTATCAAAAGAGATGGTGCACGTGAAGATATTCGTTACCGTAGCTTAATGTTTTACCGAACTAGAGATGTTGTGTATCTTTTTACGTTTGTATATTTTGATTGTATATATTGTAAAAACCAATACACTATTTTATTTACACCATTTGAGAGATTTCCATTTAAAAAAATATCAGAGTGTCGGATTTGATTATTGGATTAAATGCTATTTAGATAAGTAATATAGATTCTTAAATAGATGATTTAGTTTTTGATGCCTCACTGTACATGTCTAATTGGTATCTAAGTAGGTGTATTAGTTTGGGCGTCATAGATCCATTATTCTTTCATAACAAAAAAAAAATCATTATTTTATTAGCTAGCACCAACCATATAACAACTTTCCACCATAACATCTCCTGATACAACAATAAAGTCAGTAACTTTATACAATAACTTTTCATATTAAAAGAAGGCTAACAAGTAAACTAAATGGTCACCGATTGAATCCGCTTCACTTGTGGCAGCTGATGTAGTTTTGAGAGTGGTAAATAAGGTGATCGTTTCTCGAACTTGTAAAGGTAATGATCTTAGAAAATAATGATTTAAATTAACTCTAGAAAATTCCAGGAGTATGAAAAAGACTAAATAACCTAAAGATGATTTTCGAATAATTTTAAAAGGACCAGGAATCAGGAATCAGGTAATTCTAACAACCTATGTGATTAATCAGATAATTCTTTTTAAATTAATTGAAGCACAAGTAATTGCCAAAATTGGTTTTGTTATGCTAACAAACAGAGGTAAATCACAAGCATGGACTATCAAAATTAATTAACCAAGCATAATCCATCAGGCAAAAGCACAACTGTTGAAAGAAAACCGTTTTCACTATTTAAAACTATGCAATTCTAATAAAAAAAGAATTATAAATAATTATTAGAAAATAATTAAATCACATAAAATTGAGAAAAGTACCTTATCCCTCATCCCAGTAAATAGACTTAGCTCATGGTGGAGAAAACTTGCTCAAAAGACCTTTTCATTGCTCAAAAAGTTGATTACAAGGTTAAAGAATAGTGCAACAGCTGAACAGATACGTTTATAAGTGTTGAAGAACAGGGTTCAGCCGTTACAGAAGTGTTTCTAAGCAATAAATGGTTGAAAGAATAGGCAACAGGAGCAGTTTGAATCAGCAACAGATATAAATGTTGCTGAGTCGTCTTCTCCGATGGTGGCTGATGAAGAACACGTCGGCCGGACCAGCAGCAGGTGACCGGCAGCGACCGGAAGTGGCCGGAATTGCTCTGATTTCTTCTCTAGGTTTTCGTAGTCATTTTTCTTGGCTTCTCTTGGTTTATATAGGTAGTAGAAACCCTAGAGAGAGTTCTAAACCTAATAGAACTCTCTAAAACAACCCACAATTCTCAATCCGAATCGAAACACAATTCCGGCCAAATACATGATTTTCGAGCTGATTTCACGGGATCTTTTGGTGTTTATGACTTGCGTGAGATAACTATTAGCATTTGGAACAATCTAGAAGCAAAAGAAACTTGTTTCTCACGTGAATTTGAAGTGCCAAGTTGATACAGTTGAATCCCGATGAGTCAACTCGGTGACTCGGCCCGATCCAGCTCGCTGGGTTGACTCGCCTGGGTTGACCCGATCCAGCTCAGCCCGATCCAAGGGTGCCCCAATCCAAAGTGTGGGTGCCTTGATCCATTTTCCCGGGTGCCTTGAACACTTTTTGAGCCAATTTTTCCACAAATCTTTATTCTTCTAATGTACCTACAAAAGCATAAAAACATGTAATAGACACAAAATCGAATACTAACTCACTAGAAATTAAGGTGCAATTTAGACACTAAAATGTGTCTATCAGCAGCATCATTGTAACTTGCCTTCAGTGACATTCTTTATAATTAGTTGCAACCAAAAGATGATGGCCATATCTTCTGGAATTGAGAAAAACATATCAATTCCTTTTGAATCAAGAATTTTCATTTTTCATCGTAGTAAATGTGTGCACTAACATTTCAAGGCCTTTTCATTCTTGGTCAATTATTCTTTTTTGATCTTATTCTTTATAGACAAATGAAGCGGATTCCAAATTGCGTCTATTCAAATGCATCCAACTGTTTTTTATTTAACTTTAGTCCTATAGTAGTAGAATACAAGTAAAATAAATTATTAATCAGGAGATAATGGTCTTTCCATGACTGTGAAAAGTGAAAACTGCAACTTTCACTACAAAAATAAATAAATATGACAACTGCAGTTTTCCAAGTTATTTTTGAAAACCGTATCTTCCAGAAAAATGGAATACCACCACAATAATAAAATCAAATTTGGTTGAAAATGAGTAAGCTATTTGTGCTCTTAAAATTATTTGGATCTTCAATTTGAGTATGATGTAAACTAACGCAATAATATAAAAATCGTGAAAACAAACATTATTATGTCAAACAATAACATGCATGAGATGAATATTAATATATTTGGTTCAACTAAATTTTTAGAAAAATTAAAATAAATAAATTTTTTTAGTATATTTGAACACTATAGTAGTTTTAAAGAATATATTATTCTGCATATATAATTTGTCCTATTACTATTACTATTATACAACTATACTAGTTCAAAGGCTGGACAAACATGCAACATGTCATCGTCATACATAAATAAACAACTTATATAAAAGCAGATATATACTAGTTCAAGATGCAGAAGTTATTTTTAGAAGTCAACAACAACAAAAAAATCACTTCACAAAATTGTACTCTTTTGCTTATAGAAATCATTTGAAAATTGAGTTCACAACCTAACTTCTGACTAATTAAGCTGAAAAGTTATCTTTTAAGGCGTATGTAAATGCTTTAAGGAATTCGTCTCCCTCGTAATATCAAAATAAATTACGAATAAAAACAATTTCTACTCATTTTTTAGTAAAAGTTATTTAATGGGATAAAAACTGTAAAATAAATAATTACTAAATATATTGGAAATTTAATTACAAATAGGTTTAAACCTTTGAAAACACTAAAAAAAATTAGCGACGAAAACAAAGATATAAACGATAGCGGTCCTCACTCTTTCCAAAATGCCTCCATGTGGTGATAAACCAAGAAGGTCATCCTTTCTGAATCACTCAATCTTCTTTAAGGTACAAAAAAAACTCAACAGTTTTCCTTTCAGTTTCATATCGATAATGGTATTTCGCTCTCAAAGATTGAAGTTTGGTACTCAAGAATAATTATTAATTTGAAGACTAGAAGATTTATAACTGCATGTTTTTGGTATTCCATTTGAGAAGCTAAAAACTTATTTTTTGTGTGCCTTGTCTATGAGATTATATAGCTCGACTGCATAATATACACATCATATATGATTTATCAATTAATAGATTTAAATCAATCTATTGTTATATCAAATTAGATTAGAAGAAACAAAATGGATCACTTGACTTAAATTTCTGACTTAGTTTTTAACTTAGTTTCTCCACCATCAGATGCAAGTGCATAAATGATGTAGATCAAGGTGCAATTTTAGAAAACAAAGGAATTATCATCAACCATCCATCCACTTACATCTGATAATGGAGAAATTCAGTAAAAAATTAAGTGAGAAACTTTAAATCAAGGGATCCATTCCGTAAATTAAAAAGTTAAAAAATTAACAGTATATATTGAGAGAATAAGAAACTATAGATATTATAAAAGTAAGATTATTAGCAGAGATGTTGAAAAAATAAGGTTTTTACTTGCTACAATATTCTATAAATAGGCTGAAATCAAACTTAATATGATTGTTGAATTGAAGTCAAATGTGCTGAAAATAAAACGTTATTACGTATTATTTGGGCTAATAACAACTAAAATTGAGCTAACATCGACAAATCTCCTCTATTAATAAAAATGAAGGGAATATTAGGCTTAGGCCCAAAATAAACATTTTTCCTGTTCACAAGCCCAAAATATTTTTTAGTTATTGTCATACCAATAATTATTTGAAATTATGAAAAGAGAGGAATAAGACACAACTACCCTTAATATGTTCCACCACTTGTATAACAAAGAAATCTCGGATTTGCTCTCTCCTCGGTAAAAGTGATGCATAACTCGTTATGCATCTTTTTCAGGGGTATAATTGGCAAGCAAACTAAAATATAATTTATCTAAAAAACTGCATCTTGGAATTTTATAAATTTTATCTTGTTGAAAAGATTTTAAAGAGATCTACACAACGAGTACAAACAATAATATCAAATTTAATTTTTTACGAAAAAGTCGGAGGCAATCGTGCTTTTTGGCATAGTGATTATGCAACCACCACAAAAGATGCATAACACATTATGCAGACATATTTTGGTTTATGCATCCGCTAATTTGGTTATGCAACCACTAAAACGATCATATGCCTAATAAATAGCATTGCAACAAAAAAATGATGCATAGAAAATTATGCAACCACCACAAAGGATGCACAACACATTATGCAACCATATTTTGGTTCATGCATCCACTAATTTGGTTATGCAACCACTAAAACGATGTATATAGCAAAAAATATAACATTCCAAAAAAGAAGAAGATGCATAACGAATTATGCAGGCACCACAAAACATGCATATACATTATGCAATCATATTTTGAATAAAACGATGTATATGTTAAAAAAAAAATAACGTTCCAACAGAAAAAGAATGCATAAGTGTTATACAGTCATTTTTATAATTGTATAACATGACATGTTATGCAGCCATTTGTTGGTTGATTTCAGGGCTAACAAAAAAATGGATGCATAATGCGTTATGCATCTATTTTCTCGGATGCATATGCATCGATTTTTTCCGGGTGCATAAAAAATTATGCATTTATGTTTTTATTTCAGTGCTAGTGGTTGCATAATGTGTTATGCAACCTTTTTTAAGCTGCATAACAGATTATGCAGCTATTACAAAAATAACACGCATGCAGTAATATGAATATCGTAGACACAAAAAACAAAAAAAAATTACAGTTACAGTGGATAATAAGTCATACAACTTCGATATGAAAAGTACAATTACTTGGTCATCGTCGACACAATAATAAATCAAATAAAGAAATGAAAATTTTGTTTTACCATTCTTACTTATTATTTCAATTGGATTTTACGCCAAATAAAAGTCCAAAAGAGGAACATAAACTTTAAATAATCATCCAAAAATCAAAATCATCTTCATAGCTTTTGTTCTCAATTTCATTTGCTGCAGACATTCCAACTACATTCCAACTTCCTTCGTTCCTTAATTCAAAATCACCTATCTATTAATGTCTAGTCTCGAACCTACACGCATACCGAAAATCCATTTACTACATACCAATGCCAAAAAGATAGTAACTTTATAGTCTCCAGGGGAAAGATGGGAAATGCCCTAAAATGGGGTGTCACTTTGGAAAAATGCCCCGAATTTTTAAAATTTGGAAAAATATTCCGTTCTGTTAGTTTTTCCGTTAAAAGGGAGCGTGCGAGTCATCATGTGCGAAAAAAGATAGAAATACCCAAAACGTTCATCTTGGAAAAATGACCCGGCCTGAGATTAAAACGTTCATCCTGGATATTTCTGTCTTTTTTCGCACGTGACGACTCGCACGTTTATTTTTAACGAAAAAACTAACAGAACGAGACATTTCCCTAAATTTTAAAATCCATGACATTTCTTCAAAATAACCCTTCATTTTAGGACATTCTCGTATTTTCCCTGGTCTCTATTGACAATAAATTCCATAATAAATAATCCTTAAGTGTTAAGTGTTAGAATACAACATATGACTCAATCTTAAAGGCACAATAAGATACCCACTTAAAACTCATCTCCCTTGTGTTGCCAGTAAATTTCTTGAAGCTAACTAACTTCAAGTGTAAAAATGAATATATAAGGGCCACCATATCAAGCGCCCAACATGGTGTCTTGAAATGTGAACCTACCTAGTTAATAAATTGATTTTACTCGTTCTTGAAATGTTGTTTCAGTTTCTAGCAGAATCATTGTTATTCACAAGTCTCATCAAGTGGGGTTTTCAGCAAGGCATGATTCCTTTTTCTAATGCATTCAGGAAACTTTTGTTAATTTTTTGATTTTGATGAGAATAGAATTAGTGTTGATGGAGCAGTGATCACTCGAACCAATCTGGAAGAAAAAAATGCATGTTTTTTTTAATGTTGTTGATGATGGTCATGTTAAGGAAAATTCGAACATTTCTTGGCTTGTTTCTATCGATCCAACTATTCTTACATGGTAGAAGGTGTCTTTGGGGATGACTGCTGCTGGAGCATCCACAGTCGTGATCTGCCTCAAAGTATGGCGAGTGTAATATGAGTGTAAATGTAAAATTAAACTGGTGTATAGTTAAAGCTTTAAAACGAAAAAGAGAACTAGAGAAGGCAGTCATTTTAAAACTGGGTCAGGCTCAGGGAGTTTAGTTTCTCATGTCTGCTTAAACCCTAAAGACTAGTAGCTGTATATTAATGCGGTCAATTTGAAATATCTCCGGTAAAAAGATGATTTTCTTGTCTCGAATTAGGCATTTAAAGTCTAAATCTCACCAATTCAAAGCAAGATGGTATTCTCAGATTTCTCATGGAGTTTCATCTACATCTTACATCGCTGTAAACACCAACATCCAAGGTTTTCAGAAACCCAATTCATTTATTATACCAACTGGTTATGCATACAATAATATTAGGTCTTTTGCTGCTCCAGTTAAGGTAAATATTGATTTTCTATTTGCCCTTAAAACTGAATCTTGTTTTCCCCTTTTACTTGAAATATTGGTATAATAATGATAGGAATTGCATTTTCAGGCTAAATCTAAATCGGGAGCTAAAGATTCTAGAGGAACAAGGCTTAATGAACAAATTACATCTGACATCGTTAGGCTTGTTAGCAACAAAGGTATAATTCATTTTGGTGTTTCATGTGTAAATCCTATATTTATCATATTTCTCTCAGTTCTGTTGTCAATTCGTTGTTGTCAATTAAGCAGCGAGAAGTAAAATAAAATGATATATATTGTCAGGCGACATGTTTTGAAACCCTGTATGATCTAGTCTAAAGTGTGGGAGGTTGAGCTAGTTTTGTGATTAAGATGTTTAACGAAATGTAAACGAATACAAGAGAAAAGACACAAAACAGAAAAAATCAGAAATGTTGAATAGTGGTAGAAGATAGAAGATAAACTCATTAGAAAGAATGGCATAGAGTGGTGGTCTTGTTAATGGTAATAATGTCACCATTGGATTGTGAAAAGTAGATATGGTACATAGAGTAACTAGTGATAAGTGATCACGAGTAATAGTTAAGTACACAGAAGGCATAGTTGTATCTTTTACTTATTAAGCCTGCAACTCTTTGAGGGATAATGACTATGAGTCAGATGATTATTGGTTTTGCTGATTAATGAATCGATTATTGGGTTTACTTAATTATGTCAAATTAAGATAATTGGGGATAGGCCTCTAGATGGGCCAAATTGTTGCGTATGTCACACCTTTCGGAATCAAATTCTTGTCCGTGGATGTATACCCTCTTTTCTTTTCTGTTTGTCCATGACACCACCAATTTTGCTCTGTTTAAGACGTATGATTTTAAGTTTTTATTGTGCTCAACCATTACTGCGTTTTTTTTTGTTGCCCAATTTCATTATGCTAGTCACAATCTTGTCTTACTTCCTTCTATATTTACGATGTACTCCATTATTAATATCATGCTTAGGAAATGTTGTTGTCCAAGTCTCTCTTACATGTACTAATTAATTCTAACTCGTTATAAGGTGGAATGACTTTATAGACCTGTTAATTTTTTTGAAACAAGTCATGAATTTATTAGTTGTTAATGGTGCTTGATTATTGTAGTGGATGACTGCATGATTCATTAATGATTTTATTAGATGTAACAGTATAAATACATTTGTAGGGCAGCATACGGTTGTTTCAAGGCGTGAGGCACTGGAGCGTGCAAAGAAGCTGAGTCTTGATTTGGTTGAGGTGGGTTCACAAGTTTCCATTTGTCAATGTCAACATACATTAAATAAAGAGTTTTTTTTTATACTGTTAGAAAGCGCAGCATAGTCTCTTTATGGGTCAAAAGAAACCTACTTATATAGTTAATAGAAAAGTATAATTGATGGGATTTATTAGAACAAGATGAAACTAACAAACTGAACGACTGAAGATTGTACTGACCCCATGCTCTAGTCATGATTAGGGCTGCACCCCATGCAGGCATGCATGAAGACATTACCCTTTGAGCTTCAGAGTCAATGGATTTGCTTTATAGATCTGGTACTTTTCTTTCTTTGTTGAAGTCAACTATGAGTCTATAATACCTTCAAAAGCTTCTCTATTTTTTACCCAATCTTTCAAACCTATGCATACCATTTAGATTTGCATGGTTGCAGTATTTGAACATGATACAAATGAACCACTTCGTAAGCATTCACAAAAGTTGCATTGTTTGGTAAAGATCGAGGGATCTCTTCCATATTCTTAAAATATTAATTTTTAAGTTCTTATAACAAAACCCAAGGTCTTCTAATTAACAAAGCCAGAGTGCTATATGTTTAGAGGGCAATCAATATATTGCATGGCGAGCCATCTAAGTACGCACCAAAACCAGTAAATTTTGAGAGCCATTGTCTCAATGCAAACATGAGCTGTATCTCAAGCCTGGTTAAGGTTCTTAAGCTTTTCTTAGGAGCTCCTGTCCAGTTGGGTGACAGAGGTAGCTTCTTGAGCCACCTTAAATAAATCAGAAAATTGAGTCGTCCCCGTGAATCATCTGGAGACGATTCAACTGAGGGCTTACTTGGCGAGACTTAGTTGAGGGCGTTGGCAGTGGAATCTTCATTGTCAACCAGCTTGTTGCATTTCTAATGTATGTTGCATCTAGTGTTCAGTTCGACCATTTATATTCTTGGAAAAACTTCAATATGCACCTTTGGTCAATGACTTATATTTGGGTTCACTGAAGCCTTTTCCTTTTGTTTTTCCAGGTTGGCCTTGACCAAAAGGAAAAAATACCTGTTTGTAAGATCATGGACTTCCATAGAGAGACGTACGAAAAACAAGTAAAGGAAAAAGATCGTACTAAAAACAAGGTGCGCTACCTTCTGGAGTTCTGGTTTCTGTTTATTATTCGTCCTGCAATAAGTGACGAGGATCAAACTTCATCAATGTATCTGAACATGCCTTCCCTTCTGACTTGTATTTATATATATTTGTTTGCTGTCCTTTAGAACAAGATGAGAAATTGAGAAAACATAACACATAAACTAAATTGAGAATTGATCTTGTGTTTGATGTGAACATAGAAGAAACCGTCATATGAACCCAATAACATTTTTTTTTGTTAGGTGTTTCTTGAACTCTATGTTTCAGCATTTTGGTGAATGCATCACATTTTCAACAAACCCACATTACAAGATACAAAATTAACCTTGATTGTGACCCATTGTTTAACCAATTAAGCGACATGTCAAAACCCCGACAATGTAATTGTTAACCTCTCTTCGTCAGTTTATTAAGAAGTTCATATTACTAGTTTTTTTGTCACTTATTTTCTTCTCTAACTAAGAATTTTCAAGAGCTCAATCTTCAGTAGGTCTCCATACTAAATGCCATATCCACTTGAAAAATCTGTTTTAGAGCAATAAAATCTTTTTAATGAGTCAATTAAGTCAAGTGAATGTCTGTTACTTTAGATTAATGTGTAATCTCCCAAGTACATAACTGAACTGGCCTGTTGATGCAGTCAGAAGTTACTTTGCGCCAAGGGGACCGCAAAGAAGTTCGTTTTACAGGAAAAATAGTAAGTTTTTTCCATCAACCTACTGTTATTTTATTGCCATCGAGCATCTGCATGTTGCTATTTATGATTGAAAACGGTAGCTTTTTGAAGGCAACTTGGTTATGCTAGCAGGCAAAAATCTGCTGTTAGTTGAAATGTTATAATTTTTAGTCGAAGCAGTGTAGCAAAACCCATCTAGAATGATGTTAATCTAGTAACCGCGTGTGCAACCGATATTTTCCCATTACAGTTCCTGTTATTCTTATTTTACACATCTGTATCTTTACTGCTCCCAACTTGTTGCATTATTGGATTTTTGCATCAAGACTCTTCCTTGGGATTTAAGTTAGTTGGGATTACCTTTCAGCTAGCCTTTCAAATTGGAAAGAGCTGGTTTAATATTAACTCGTTAGACGAGTCTTTAGAACACCCCAATTGATCATCTGTGCCGTCAGTCAAACCACTAAAACCTATTAGAATATATCAATTAAAAAAAACCTATTAATTCTGTTCAGCCTTTTCTTTTTTCCTGCTCTGTTTCTCCCTTACGATTAAATCTGGTTTCTCTCCCTAGCATACCTGAATCAATCTTTCCATGATCATTTTCCTTTTAGCTACTGTATAGTCGGTTATCTGCTGAATCATTTGGTAGTAATTAATACCTATGACTTCAATCAACCTTGTTTAATGATTTTTTTTTTAAATTCTGGTTCCAAATTCAGTTTCTACAGGCATAATAAAATTCTAATCAAAACAGTAGGTTCTGGGAAATGTGGCCCATATATGTCTAATCCTCAACTAATTTGTTGTCTTAGAAATAAACTACGTCTTTTCTCAGGAACTAAAGGACCTTCAAATGAAAGCTAATATGGTTAAGAGATTGATGGAGAAAGGCTATCGGGTGAAGGTACCGTATTGTTCATATCTTTTTAAGTATACATGATGGAAAATATGTATACACAATCTCTTTCAGTTTCTTTTAGAACAATTTCTCTTTAACATTTAAAAAAATGTGTTTTTAGTCAAGCACTATGATATCTGTAAGCCTGTAAGGCTGTAACTATACTTCCAGTGTGTTCCCCCAAGTATGACTATACTTGAAAATGATAGTGTATAATAATTGACAATTACTGAGTCACGTCTTATTCAAAGACTCATTGATTCTGTGACAGTGTACGGCAACGGGTAAAGAAGATGAAGATTTTGGAGGAAATTTAAGTCGTCTGACAGCTTTGGTACACCACTAAATCCTATAAATAATTTTTTGTGTTCACTTTTACGATTGTGAGCACTGTGATCACCTTCAGTTCACACACATCCAAACATGAAATTTCCCTATAGTATATTATCTTAGTTTTGTATCTTTATAGCATACCATTTTTCATCTGCAGCTAGAAGATACCGCTGTTGTGGAAAGTGGTCCATTGGTGGAGAAAAAGCAGGCTTATGTAATTGTCAGGCACATTAAGTTTGGGCGCCCCAAGAACGGTCCTTCCAAGAAAGTTGATGTCAGAAAGGAATCTATCAATTCAACAACGATCAACACTTCAGGTGATATTCAAACTCCGATAAAGATTGATGAAGACCCCGGTTCAGAATCCAAAGAAGACTCAGATTCAGAAATACCTTCTCCAATGAAAAGTATAGATGGAAAGCTTGAAAGGAGAAGTGGGTGGTCGTCTATTGATAAAAGAAGTGGTGATGTTGAAAAAGTATATGATGTTGCTGGTTGGGAGGCTGGGAAAACTAAAGGTTTTATCGATGGACAAACAGATGGTGGTATCCCATTCTCAAAACCGCCATTTGAGGCTGAGCGTTATGCCAGAAGAAATGAACCTAGAACTGGCGTTCAGCCTCCGAAATTATCAACTCAAAGCTTACCGAATGATCCTAATCAGTTTGCCACTGTCCCAATATTCTCCCCTTCAGTGCAGCAGAAACATGATATGAACAAGATTCCCCCAGGTCCAGTGGACTTTAGGCGCTCACCCAGACCTCAACTTCCACCTTCGCCACCATTGGTGGAAAAGAGGGAAAACAGTGCTTCAACATTCAGAGCCTTGAAGCAGCCAATCCCTGATCTAAAGAAAGAGATGGGGATGCCAAACCCACATTCTCGCCAAGGTATTCCGACTTCTCCACCCCCAACACCAGTGCCAGCACCAAAATACGGAATTTTCAGTTGTCAGAAACCTAGTAATCCTCCTAACATGCACAATTCAACCACTGGAAGGACTGTAGAGGTAGATTCATCTAATCAAAAAGCTGAGAGTGAGGAAAAGTCCAATGAACGGAAATATGGAATATTCAGTCGCAAGTAGAGTGTGTGACAGTTGCGGTATTGTTTTCAACTAGAACGAGAGCTTCACCAGTTGAAGGGATTACTCTCATGTCAATTGAACAATTTGATAATCTTGATTAAACCAAGAAATGTTACATGTTGATAACCAAAAAAGTCAGACTATACATTTTTCTTACATGTTCGCAAATCTAATAATCCATGCCTACCTACCTCTAGGCCTTTTGATCTATTCTGTTAACATACTTGTCTCCCTATTCTTTTGAAGAAAAAACTAGTGTATCAACTGAAAACTGTCACTCGGGCCGGCAGCAGGATAAACTAGTATATCATGGACAACATCACATTTTGAAGTCCGTCACTCGATCTTGGCCTGGCTGAGGTCCTTAACTAACAAAAAAAGGTCTTACTGTACCTTGTTGCACCTAGGCTAAAGTTACAAAATAAGTCAGATACTTGAGAAATACATTTCATCGCAAATTCCTTTGCTGTGATCCATTTCTCTATCTTCTTCCTCTGATTCTCCTTTTCATCCCCTGAACTGCTATCAGGTTCTCGAAGTCGCGATTTGATCAATCTAACTTGGAAAATTCTATCTGGGTGAAGCATCTTTTAAGTCTCTCAGATTTTTCCTAAATCACATCTTTTTCTCTCATGTTTCACTTCAAATTTTGATCTGGGTATGTTTAATTTTACCCCTTCTCGTTATATCTGAAAACAAATTGATGATTTGATCTACCTTCTAGATCACCATCTGTACTCTGAGCTATAATTTTGTTAGAATCTGAGTATATTCTAATGCTAAGTCATGATGAATATCTCGTCAATTGGGCCTGGGAGTCCTAAATCCTTTCATGCTTACCCTAGTAGTGATTTTGATTTAGAATCAGGAAGTTATAGGAAAATACGAAAGCCAAAAACTTTACTATCTAACTCAAAAAAAATGTTGAAATCCTTAGGAAATCGCTTACATTACTATTACAAATTACATCCCATTCTTTTCTTTTTCATTTCGTTATCATTTGGAATCACTGTTTTAATAGTTCTCTCTGTATACGAAAGTCAATACCGTGGAATATTAACTAGTCAGAGGAAATTTGATTTAGGTTCTTCCAGTTCATTTCCCTTCTCCAAATATCAAAATTTAGTAATGGTTGCTGGGCATTCAGTTTATATAAGTAATAACTGTGGGAAATTGGATGCGGAGGATTCATGGTATTTAGAATCTTATCAGAAGCATCCTGGACAGGCCGCTTCGTTTTTGACTCATATAAAAGAAGGGGTTGAGATTGCGGCAAGAGATGAAGGTGCCTTGCTTTTGTTTAGTGGTGGTGAGACTAGGAAAGATGCTGGTCCTAGAAGTGAAGCTCAGAGTTATTGGGCAGTTGCTGAATCACAAGGATGGTTTGGTAAGTTATACACGAATATATATTTTTTACTGCATTTTGGGTTCATGTGAAGTACTGCATTTTGGTTATGAGAATACCTGATTCCTCTTGTGCCCGCCTTAAATACTAAGTACATGTACATAGAAAACAGTATAATATCCATTGGTTTAGTTACTAGGTTAGTTGGCCGTTGGAAATTCTTATTCAATATCTGTTATGTGTGTGGATTTAAGATCTAAAGTCTATGGAGCTGGTGAGTTACATAATATCTAGATGTGGGAACATGCAGTTGTTTCGATGGCCTTTGGATCCTCTATATATAATGAATATGATATGTATTCTCTGAAAGGTTCATAGTTCACAACTGTGCTGATTTTTGCTGCTTGGGTGATTGATTTCTTTTCTGAACTTCAACAGTGGTAAATATATTTTAGAACACCACCTTGTCAAAACCATCAACACCACAGTACCTTCTGATTTGTAGAATTGCAAGCTGCATGATGACCGTTACCACTTGCGACCATCTTTGTCAACTACAATCACCTCACAACCATAATTGATAGCTGCTGCATCAACACCACGGCAGTCCCACCATTAGCTCCACATAATTACCGTAGTTGCTATTTTTAGGATCATAACCATCATCACACCTCTTGACTACGGTATCATTAACGCCAACTCACCTCCACAGTCCAACAGTGCTGCAACATCACTCAATGTGTTGATACCATGAAATAATCACATTAGGTCTCATCACCGTTACCCAACTTCTATGCTGTGGCATTTACTTATTGAGTTGTTACTCGTCATACTATAGTGTATTTCACCAGGTAATCTTTCTCTGCTTCAAGTACTGATAAATATAAACACTTATAAGCTGTTCAGAACGTTGGCAAACACAGTCTTGAGTGTACTAGCTTAAGAAGCTCTATGGTAGTGTTATGTTTTTAAAGGTTCCACTTTGCATGTGTTCGTACAGATGCTTTTCTTGGGTTTCTTATTTTGGTTTGAACACTTGGAAGCAAATGAGTTCATCAAGGCAACTTTTGTCATATCTCTGGAACATAGCTATGATTATTGTCCAGACCCCATAATTTCTGACTTCGTCTGACTCCTATCAAGTTTTTCTTTTCGAATCTTGCGAATGCTTTGAACCCTAGTTACATCTGCAAAAATCGAATAAGACAAACCATAAACATTGCCCTGTTGAATTCATACAGCCTTCAATAGTTTGGCGGCTTTAAAAATAGAAAGAAACTTATCTTTGATTTAGGTGTATTGAACATGCGATGTGAATAATCTTTAGGTTGTACAGAAAAACGATGTGCTATTTGAGTTTAGATATTTCTTCCATCTTGAATTGTTTACTTTTACAGGAAACAAAGAGGATGTGAGATCAAGGGCACTCACAGAAGAGCATGCTAGGGACAGCTTTGAAAACCTTCTATTTAGTGTGTGTCGGTTCCGGGAACTTACCGGCATTTATCCGCATAACATCACTGTGAGACTTCCATTTCTTTTACTGTATTCTTCTTCCTGTTAATTCTCTTTAACCTCCATTCTTTTAACAAAGAGAGCGGTCCAACAAAAAATCTCATTACTAAAGGGGTGTTTGGTAACCATTATTATAATGGATTATGAGCCCATAATCAATTATCCAGTTCATAATCTATTATTTAAGTGTTTGTTAAAATTTATAATAACTGATTATTTTAATCATAGTTAAAAAAACTCATTATTTTCATAAGTAGAGAAAAGTTGTTTATGAAAATTAGCATAATCCATTATTTTTTTTAACAAAAATGAATTAGATTTTTTTCCTTATTTTCTCTAAACTATCAAGAGAGAGACAAAAAAACAATAGTGGACTAAGAAAATTTCTTAGATCAACATTTTTTCCTCTCCTTTTTGAGAGTATTTTTCTAAGATAATCAATTATCCAAAAATATGTTTATCAAAATTTATTAAAAAAATAATTAATAGTATAATCATTTTTCAATTTATGATTATCTATAATCATAAATGATAATCATAATTTTTACCGAACACCCCCAAATGTATCCGTTTGTTCTTTTTGGTCCCATCAACCTAAAAGTTTTTGTAGTCATTACTGCTTTTAGTTACATTTCCTCTTGAAAATTGGCCATCTGTAACTTCTGGATGAAATACAGGTGGTAGGTTATGATTTTAAGGAGGAAAGGTTTGCCCAGCTCCATCGTTCTGCGATAGGCTTTCCTGAGGAGCGATTCTTTTACAAGGGTACTCCAGTCTCATTTACTTCAAAGGAATCAGCAACGAAAGGTGAATCTTTAGTCAGGACACTATTTCAAGATGACCCGTATGGGTGTTTAGGTCCTCTTCGACGTAAGAAGCTTGGTCGAGATCCATTCCACCGCTCTATCCCATACCCTAATGGGTGTCCTGAACTAGAAGGGTTATTCAGATACTGTGGTGTATCTACTTATCCCGGCACCCTTCCTTGGCCTTGACAATTGTAATAACCCTACTGTTATCTAAAAGTTTCTTTTCTATTGATAAACCCACTCCTTTTATTAGGAAAAAAATATATTTACAAATGGTCAAGGTGCGTTGACCAACATTTTGTCAGCCAAATGATATCCAAAATGGTTCTGGTTCAGCAGAGGACATGATGCAACTTTACTGAAAGTCTCACTTGTATTTTGAAAGTTAAGCATCAATAAATTTTAATATTCTACCTACTCAGATCCAATGTGTGTTGTTTTCTTGTCGCAAAATTGTACTTGGAACTTGGAAGGAAGTAGGTAATTCAAAGATATAAGAGTGTGAGATCCACACGGCTCTATCTATATGGTAGTCAACGTTAATATTAGTGAGTGAGTGAGCAGAATCAAATACATGTATAAAACCCTAACTTCAATGTTTCAATTCTAGTAAAACCATATAAACTAATCTTCAGTTAACTTATACAAGCAGTGGGAGAAAATGAATGATTCTTCTTCTGAGGTGCAGGTAAAAGAAGATAAGTATAGATCTTACTTGTATGGAGAAGGAGAAAAAGACACCAAATGGAGATATGGTGTTCCTA